>CAUHTR010000556.1:0-119945 GCA_959609185.1 Schmidtea polychroa | reverse complement strand
CACTCTACATTTGAGAAATGAAAGATCGGATTTGCATAGTTTTTATGTCATTATTAGAATTCGGAGTGTGACGGCCATATTTGAATTTTGTAACGTCGTTTTCCAAACTTTTGTTATTCAAGATTGTTTTTATCGATGTTGCGAAAGATCTAGCATTCGGAAAAGGAAGCCCGGACAGAATTGTGTGACGATTTTAATTGGAATCAACATTTCGGTGTGGTTGCTCAAAACATTACAAGTAATTTTGTATTTAATTATTTTGATTGAAGTTTTCTCATTACTAAAAAAACCTAGGGAAAGATTTTTCTGGAAAATTTTCTACAAGTGCAAATATCGACAATGTTAAATTTTATTAATATCTGTAACATTTTGGACTTTTAGCAGATTTTATTAATTGTCATTGCTTTGAATTATGTTTTCATTAAAATGTTGCTTATGCACCCCATAGATTGAGAATAGGAGAATTGATCAAGATTTCGATACTTTTTCTAATAAATTTCAGGTGCAACCTTCTTTCTCAAAGTTTAGTTGATTGCAAAAAGGCATTCAAAGATTCCATCAAAAACATTTAGTTACCTATAAAGATAACCCAATAATTGATAAAATCCTCTCTAACCTTTTATTTCAATGTTTTATATTTTCATCTTTATTATTTACATTCGGATTTCTAAACTTAACTGGATTTTTAAGCATGGCTAAATATGAGAGGATAAATAAAAATAACTAAGAAATGTATAAATTAGCGGTTCCTAATGTGTGAGTCGTCACTTATGTACAGGTTGCGTGAAATATTTAAAATATTCAACTTCAAGAGATGTACACCAGAAACCACTTAGATACGTTTTCTATAATATAAGAAAAATTCAATAATCTTACATTATAGAAACATACATACTTACTTTGATTTCACACTGATGTCCTCATTGATAGTGCAATGAGATACCCTTACACTATCGAAATCTAAAAAGTGGTAGAAAAATCAAATACTGCACACAAACACAACACATATTAAAAAACATGCATACTTTCGATATATAGAAATGCGCGCTGAGATACGTTTCTATAATAACTTTATTTTAGACAATTTTTAGAAAGAAATGATCGCTGAAAATGTTTATAAATGTATTTTTAAAGAAACTACGTTAAATTGTCATGAAAATGACGAAATATCATCACAAGAATTATTTTTGAGTTAAAATTAAGAAATATTCATTAGAGTTTATGATATTTGTTTCAGAAATATTTTAGAAAAATACATTTTTGGCGCTTGATTTATTTATTTAATTATAATTAAAAATATATCTGACTTACATTATCAAAATAATTACAAGGTAATTATAAAATAAATTTCATAAAATTCCTAAAAAATCTGAAAATTAATTAAATATAATTCATAATACAAATGTTGACTAAAAGTAATATTTAAGTACTTGAATAATGATCTCATATCTAAAAGGGTAGTATTGTGCACTCCAAATCTAGGTACCCCTTTTTTTGAGATAGCCCCCAACTTTTTAAAATTTTTTTTTAACCATCGATTACATAATAATTTCAATTTTGTTTAAATCGTTGATTCCGTCATCATTATTATTTTTTAAGAATATTTTATGTCAATACACTTGAAATTAAATTCTCTATTAAATGAGACTATGACATAATCAAAATTGTGAAATTTCATTTTTAGTACACCATTTTTGAATTTACACATCTTTTTAAATAACTTCAGATATTTTTACTCAAACAATATATAGATAGAATTTAAATCTCTACAAAATCACATCATTATTTATTTCAAATTCACAATCATAACACCTTAAACAATACCTTTTTCAGCCAACTTTTACATACATACATTTTCAACTTTTAAAAAATACAAATTATTCAACTATACTTAAGAAAACCCATTTTAATATTAAAAACTTATATTAAAAGATTTATTAAAAACTAAACATTTATTAAACTCCCAGAGGAATTCGAGCACTATCTAATCTCCAAATCAGTGATATGACATCTTTCTCATCCATTTTTTATCCCTGTATTGAAATATTTACAAACCAAGTCTCCCCTTTATATTCAATTTCTTCAAAGGCATCGTGAAAACGGGAATTTCGATTGTTGATGAATATATTTCCATTGCAACTTAGATTCTTATTGATTTTCCCCAACACTTTATTTACTGCAACAACATCTTCTTTTGTTATATGAACATTGAAACTTGAATATTGCGACTTGATCAATTTGACTGCATTTGAGAATTTATATGGAATTTCGTCTTCCAAGAAATATATCTTATGGTTATGATACATTTGTACTGGTTTCACATCATTCTTGACATGCTTCGTCTCAGTTTTCTTAATTGGGCTTGTTTCTTTCAATAAATTAGAAAATGTTTTCTCTCCAAAAACGTTCTTCTTGGGTTGTATTTTTAAAAATAATGACTATCGTGTCATTTCATCTCTCTTTTATACTTGTGTATAACCAATAAAATTAATGCATTTATATTGCAAACAACATGCGTGTGTGTGAATCATTGACCTTCGTGTGTGACCTTTGTATGTGAGTCATACATGGTTTGCAGATGTATTGCAAATTAGTTAATTAAAAGGTGTACTAATTAGTGTGATATTAAAAATAGTACTATCAAAAGTAACACTAACAAAATAAAAATTAGAAAACACTGCATTCTAAAAACTAAACATTTATTGAATATCTACAATTAATGAAAAGTGAGCTTTTCTCAACTCTTTTCTTAATATCCATATATTATAATTCCTCTCTCTATCAGAGCAACCTTCGCATTTGTATGGGCATACTGATAGCTTGCTGCTGTCAACAGGGTCAAGATCGTCTTCTAACGTTCTTAAGTGATCAAACAAGACCACAATCAAATCTTTACCTGTAGACATCCATATTCTGAATAGAATAATTTCTGGTGCCCAATCGATTAGATCCTTTAAAATATTCGGATATAACTTCCCCATTTTCCCAATCAAAATCTGATTCATTTTTTCTAAAAAAATTTAAAATTGTAAATAGAAAAAACAAAAATCAAAATATACCATTTACAGATAAATTTGACATTCTCAACTATTACTAAATGAATGATTAAAGTGTTTGTGTATATATACACCTATCCCCCCGTTTTACACGGAAGGTTGGTTCTTCATAAAACCGTGCAACTTGAAAATCCGTTTTTTTGTATAGAAATACCGTGGAAAACGAAAACCATTATAAACAGGCTTTTTCAGTCATTATTGAAAATAAAATATGAATCACAAACATATTTAATGAAAAATAAAAAAACAGTTCAATCATAAAAAACATAATCTAAACATATTTATTTTTTTTCTAACGTTGATGTATTGAGTTCAGATGTAGTTCGATGAGACTTTTCACCAAAAAAGTCTGAAATAAGCAATTGTGGTTTATTTTTAATCATATCCTTGTAGACTTCCTCATATTGACTTAAAAGTTTATCAACATCTCGTTGAAATTTGAGAGCTCTTTCGACATTAGGATCATATTCTTGAAAATAGTTTTCTAATTATCTTCCTATTACAAGTCCCTCGCGAACGACTTTTGCTGTGAATCCACTAGGTTCATATTCTTCAACATCAGACTCAACATCATTTTCGTTTCCATCATTTTTTTTGACGATTTCAAGTAAGTTATCTTCATGTAATTTCTGGTCTTCCATTATTTCAGTAATATCTACTTCAGCTATATCCTCGAAACTTTCCCCGCCCAATTTATGACCAAATTCAATTATCTGAGAATATTCTTACTCTAAGGATATTTAATAATTCTCACCTTCAACTATATCAGACCATATTGCTTTCCAACACGCCTTGAGGGTTTCTGGTTTAATTTCAACATATGATTTTCCTATATGCTTGATGCAATCTAACACTGTAAATTTTCTCCAGGCATCAATAACAGAAAGAGTGCTTTTATTTTATATTTGATCTAAAATATATCTAAATGACTTTTTAATGTATAGTGCCTTGAAAGTCGAAATTATTCCTTGGTCTAGTGGTTGCAATAAGGAAGTCGTATTTTTTGGTAAAAACATAATTTCAGCATTTTCATGGTGCAAATCTTGAGGACCTGGAGCATTATTAAGTAAAAGAAGGACCTTAAAAGGCAGTCCTCTTTTGATTAAATATCTTTTTACATCTGGCACAAAAAGGTTATGGAACCAATCGTTGAACAATGTGACAGTAACCTAAGCTTTCTTATTGGCATTATAATAAACGGGAAGATTATTAATATTTATCTCTTTAACCGAGCGTGGTTTTTTTGCTTTGCTAATTATAAATGGCTTCATGATATGATCTCCAAAAGCATTGCTACAAAAAAGAATAGCCGCTAGGTGATTTGTTATATTTAGCTAAAAATGTCATCTGTGGCATTTTTTTCCAAAATAATCCAGATTCATCAGCATTAAAAACTTGATCGGGACTGTAAGACTTAGCGGCAATAATTTCAGCAAATTCTTGTGGATAATGTTGTGCTGCTTCTATATTAGCAGATGCTTGTTCATCTTTTAATTTTAGATTATGCAAAGAATGTCTTTGCTTAAACCGCTCGAACCAACCATGGCTTGCATGAAAAAGCGTCTTATTTGCAGAAGTAGACAGCAACTGATTCTGACTTTTTTCATAAATTTTCAAGGCGTTGTGCTTTATGGAATTGGTATCAATTGGAATCCGTTTTTGACTTTGGTCTTATATCCATATCACTAAAGCCTTTTCTATATTTTCCATATCAACATTTCTTACGTGTAAAGTTGTGCTCATACTCGTAGACATTCCGGCTGCTACACAGTGTCTAATCGAGTTTTCGTTTTTTCTTATTGTTCTTATTGTAGCTTCATTCATAGAATAAAATTTGGCAACATCTACTATTCTTTCTTTATTACGTAGACGGTCCAAAATTTCAATTTTCGTTTCTAAAGATATAACTTTTCTCTTCATCTCTGTTTTGATAATTTTTTCTTTTTCTACGGTAAAACTAAAACTTTAAAAAAATTAAAAAATGTTACACGATAATAATAATAATAATAATAAAGCTCCCAATAATAATAATATACCTAATGTAAATAATAATAATAAAAGAAAAATTAATTTACTTAATCTAAAACCCTCTAAATTTGTTAAAAAAGATCTTATCGCTATTTCAGACTCTGATGATGATGCCATACCTTTGATAGTTAACTCTTATTCACTTTTTAATAATAATAATAATAATAATAATAATAATAATAATAATAATAATAATAATAATAATAATAATAATAATAATAATAATAATAATAATAATACTAAGTGATGTGATTTCCAGTGTAACAAGGAAGGTATGCAATAGAGTTGAATCAGCAATATTGTATACTTACCTGGCGCGAAGAGAAATCTTCGCGTCTCCTGCATAGTACTGATGAGAGCCAAAAGCTCAAAACTATTCTACCATTGGGATTTGCACTGGGTATCACAAAGCTTGTAATGTTTATATTATTTGGTATTTTATCTAAAATGACAAACTTGAGTAAGTTATTTTTTTTTAATACCCGGGTTTTATAATGGTGAAATTCCGGGAAAGACCCAATAATAAGCATAGAGCTCACATATGCTGTTCTCGTATTGAAAGGGTTTATATTCGATCTTAGAGATCCGAAAACATTCTAATGTCATTTTAATGATACAGATAAATTGAAACCACTGTATATGCCACAAAACTAACGCAATATTTACTCGACAATTACTGTGAAATATATTTATAATTTTCAGATGAAGCGAGCGGATATATTTTTCAATAGTTTCCTAAAATTGAATATTTTCCAAGACAAATCCAACGCACTGATTCATTTTTTTATCTATTTCACCATGCCGTTGTCTATTTTATTTCGTTACCATTCGACTGTTTGTTTGGCGGACATTTTCACAAAACTTTATGAAGGTGAAAGCGAACGACTTGAGTGCGTCATTCGATCCGAAGGTTTCACGTGCAATACAGAAGAGTATCCGAATTCCATTAATCCAAAAGGGTTAAAGACCCGCCGAAAAACGATTACCAATTTATACAATGCGAGAAAGCGAATAGTTTCATCTCAACAATGGCATAAAAAACTTTTCAGTAAACTTAGAGCGGATTCATCTGTTTGATAATCCTAATATATAATAAATATCTTTTCTTGGAATGACTATTTTATTCTTTTTGTTATCTTACTAATGTGTAAAGTTTATATCTCATGTTTATTATATATGGTTTCGAAATCGAGCTTTCAAGTGAAGTAAGAGTTCAAATATAAAAACCTCCGTATGGTTACGTTCTAAATGATATATTATGCAATACTAGATTATCACATGTCGGCAGACGGAGAAAAAAATCTGGTAATGATTATGCAGTCGAGAAAAATAATAATAATACTTATAAATGTCTTTTGTTATATTGGGTTATTAAATAAATTCAGCTGGAAATAAACTGTAATATGACTTCATGTGTCCTCTATATTGAAACAACAAGACCCAACACAAATAAGTTTTATATCATTTTTATATCATTTTTATTTAGAATTCATATTCGAATTAAGCATGTTTTTAATTTAAAAAATTGATTCTAAGTTTATATCTATTTAAATGAATTTATTGTCGCCCGTGATAGTATTTTTCCGAAAATTTGGCCCTTCGATTGATTTGGGTTGGCCACCACAGGTTTATTCAATTTCAATAAGTATTCTTTAAAAAACTAAATTGAATATTAAAAGGTTATTTTATAAATCTAATTTATTGATTTGAATTTTTCTACCAATCACGGTAACGGTAAATAAATTTTGGAAATGAAATAAAATTCAATTGAACAAAAATTTGAGTGCAAAGCAAATAAAAATACAAAACTTGATCAAAACTGGAAAAGCAACTTTTATCAAGGCTTTGACCCATATTGGTGAGCACAATAAGGGCTGTAAGATTAAAATAGGTATGTCTGATTTTAAAATTTTATTAAAAAATTTCGATAATTATTGGGAACGTGTGATTTGTGAGGCGTTGTTGATAAAGTCATTGAATCCGAAAATTAATGTGCAGAATGCAGTAAATACCTGTGTGTTGAGTGTTTTTAAATAAGCTTTTGTGTATTATATGTATTGATTGTTGTGTTAAATTAAATAATTAATAAAAAATTTTTAAATTATTAAATTAAATTTTAAATGTTAAATTTTTATAAAAATAATATATTTTTTTATAAAATGAAAAAATTTTTTATATATAATTAAATTTGTTTAAAATCCTTAATTTAATGAGTTATTATATCCCACCTGATGATGACAGGAAAACTGTCGAAATTAATCGTGAAAAGAATGTTTGATTGGTGTTTTCTTATAAATTATAAAATCTATATATTTTTTAATTATAAATAACAATTTTAAACAATTAATTTTAAAATAATTTTCAACAATCAATTATTTTAAACTTTTAAAATTATTTAAAAATATTATTTTAATTATTTTTTTAATTATTTAACATAACTATTATTAATATACATCAACATACAAAAACTTAATTAAAAACATTCAACACACACGTATTGACTGCATTCTGCACATTGATTTTAGGATTAAAAGTTGTTATCAACAATCCTTCACATATCACTCGCTCAAAACAATTATCAAAATTTGTTGATAATATTTTAAAATCCGACATTCCTAATTCTCTCATACAGACTTTATTATGATCATTAATATTGGACACTCCCTTTGGTCGACAGTGTTCTTGAACTCGAGTACAGAGATGACGGGTAGTCTCTCCAATTAATGTGGTATTACACCCATTACATGTGAATTGATAAACTAGATCCAAACACAATCCAACCGGCGTTTGAGATTTACAAACAAACATACTACGTACTTTGCACGATTTTGAAACAATTCTATAATTCAATTTACCCAGCTGTTTACCTATCTTTCTTTTGAAATCTTTATATCATTCGGAATACGGCAATACCATCGTATATTTTGGCTCACCTTGTTTGTTAGTATCAATACTCATATTCACTACATCCATTCGACATATCAGTCAATTTACATTTTTAAAAGTGGAAGATAAGAACCATAATCGATAAACTAATCCTTTCGCCATATTTTTTTTATATTTAAATTCACAAAAACTCCCTGGCCAGTATAGAGTCCTGTGTCTGTTGGTTTTCTGTAAATTTCTGTCTCATATTGTTCATTTTTACATTTAATTAATAAGTCAAGAAATGCTATGGATGAATCCTTCTCAGTTTCACATGTGAATTTAATGTTCTTATGCAATCCATTCATGTAATGCTAAAATGGTTTCACATGTTCCTTATTTTTAAATATCGGAAAAATATCATCAACATACCTTTTATACACAATTGGTTTTTCATATTGAAAAGAAGCAATTTTCTTTTCTAAACATGCCAAAAATATTGACGCCATTGTTGGTGCTAAAGGTGAACCCATAGCCACTCCATCAATTTGTTCATACCATTCATTATTAAAAAGAAAATTAAGTTTGGAAGTTGCAAACTCTAAAATCTTCCTAAATGCATTTCCATCAAATATATTATGCGCATTAATATTTTCATTTCATAATTCACAACATAAATCGATTTTTTCTTTCAACGGGACATTAGTAAATAAACCACATACATCAAACGAAACCATATACTCATTAACATTATTTTTATTCAATTGTCCTATACATGATGCAAATTCAAAACTGTCCTTACATTGAAACTCAGATTTTATTAAGAGTTTTAATAATCCATCTAAATACTTCGCTATTTTATACTGAGCTGTCCCAACCATAGATAAAACAGGTCTCATGGGAACTCCGTCTTTATGAACTTTTGGAAGTCCGTATAATTTAGCTGGTTGTGAACCTTTTGGATGAATTAATTTTGCTACCTCTTCATCAATATGATTATTCTTAACCAAATCACACAGCATAGTATTCAAAATCACTTCATCCTTTAGAGGTGGATATCTCCCTTTTTTCGAAACTTTTTCTATTAACTACAGCCAAAAGTGACTGTGATAAAATTGAAATCAAAATTATTTAATTATTGACCAATCAAATCACAAAGAATGGATTGTTAATTTAAGGTGTAATATTGTTTTTAAGTTTGAAATGTGACATTTGAAAGATTTCAATAAATAATGATATTTAATGTCAAGCTTCATGCTTCCGACCTTATTTTACTCTTTAATCAACAATGTTTAGTAAATAGATAATTTCTTTGAATTATAAGATCTTTAAAACGAATTTCAATTTTATTTAAAACAAAAACAATAATTTATAAATTATGTCGAACAAGGTTTCCAATATTAACTTTGGTAGAAAGAATGGCAATCATTGCATTGGCCATGAATTGTTTCGATTCAGGCTTGTCCAGGAGCTCATTCAATCTCTGTTCCACGACTTTTTTGTAGCAATCATTTCCCGTCATTTTGGCATTCCTAACTGAAGCTTGAACACCTCGGACGACTTTTCCATAAATGTCCACTCGGATTAGCAAGTGTTTAATTGAATGAACGACCTTGCAAACCACTTGCTCATAGGTAAACACCAAATTCGGGAATCGGACTAATAGAGTTTTCATGTTCGTATTTCGAGGATTGACTCGCAACGTGACATTGAGATTGTGCAAACCATCCAGGCTCACTGTAGCATGGGAATTGAATACATTCTTTATAACTATTTTATTTGGAAGAACCTTCTTCCCAAGTTCGGTCAATTCTTTCGAGGTTTTCTCTACAAGATTCAAATTAATCAACAGATTTTCATTAAGGAAAACAAAACCTACCGCCATTTACTAATAAAACAAATCCGACAATTATGAGTAAAACTGTAAATTTAATCATTTTTGACATTGTTTCACTTGAGAAAACCTGTTCAATTTATACTTGAAATTTTCTTTACTTGGCCGCTAAATGCTAAAATATGTTAACTAAATATAACAGCATTTGACAAGTCATGCGATATAGAAACAAAAGCTTTTCAGAAAATAAACAATTAAAAATGTCAATAGTGTAATTTTATTTTCATAATTTCTACTTATAATTTCCCATATAATTTCTATAAATAATAATGTAGACAAATTTCTATGCTTATGATTAATTATAAATTCACATTTGGAACATATTATGATTATGATTATGATTATTATTATTATTATTATTATTATTATTATTATTATTATTATTATTATTATTATTAGTAGATGGAAGGGAGCCCGCAAAACCAGGAGCCCGCAAGACCACATACCCCCCCCCCCCGGGAAAATTTTTTTTTTAAATTAATTGGTCCAGCGGGCTCACACTTTTTTTCATCCCAAAAATTAATGTTCCCGCCAACGGATTTTATTGATGGATACCTCATCTTAAAGCTCAGTGCCAGACCTTTAAGATGTGCTATAGGTATTTTATATATCTTTAATAGTTTTAATGTTATTAACATTTGATGATCACCATCTTTTCAAAGTTAAATTATTATTATTTTTCAAAATATTATGAAGTGGTCCAGCGGGCTCACACTTTTTTTCATCCCAAAATTAATGTTCCCGCCAACGGATTATATTGATGGATAGCTTATTTTAAAGCCCAGTGCAAGCTCTATCTATTGATATATAAATATTATTATTATCATTATTATAGACAAAATTATTAACGTTTTCCCGAGACCATTTTCAAGGTCATTTGTCTATTTTTTCAAAATATTATTTTTCAAGGTCATTTATTTTTCAAGGTCGTGTATTTTTTCAAGGTCGTGTATTTTTTCAAGGTCGCGTGACTCATCCAAGGTCATTCCCAGGGTCATATGACTCATCGTAATGACTCATCAAGGTCATATTATTATTCAAAATATTATTAAGTGGTCTTGCGGGCTCCTGGTTTTTGTTTGCCCAAAAGTTATCGTTCCCATTATCCGAATTTATTAATCGATAGCTTAATTTGAGGCTTAGTGCAAGACCTTTCGAATGAGCTATTGAAAGTATCATCATCATTAATATTGACAAAGTTATTAACATTTTACCAAAAATCATTTTCAAGGTCATATAATTATTATTAATATTATTAAGTAGTCTTGCGGGCTCCTGGTTTTCATTTGCCCAAACGTTATCGTTCCAATCATTTTATTTCATCGATCGATAGCTTATTTTGAAGCTTAGTGCAAGACCTTTCGATTGAGCTATTGAAGGTATCACCAACATTAATATTGGCAAAAATATTAACGTTTTCCCGAGACCATTTTCAAGGTCATTTGACTATTTTTTTTTTCAAGGTCATTTATTTTTTCAAGGTTATTTATTTTTTCAAGGTCATTTATTTTTTCAAGGTTATTTATTTTTTCAAGGTCATTTATTTTTTCAAGGTCATTTATTTTTTCAAGGTCATTTATTTTCTCAAGGTCATATTTTAAAATTTAAATTTACAGAGTTCTCGCCAACGACAATTATTCAACGATAGCTCATTTTAAAGCTCAATCTAAGACCTTTCGATTGAGCCATAGAAGGTATCCTCATCATTAATAATGACAAAGTTATTAACATTTTACCAAAAATCATTTTCAAGGTCAAAATATTATTAAGTGGTCTTGCGGGCTCCTGGTTTTCGTTTGCCCAAATGTTATCGTTCCCATTATCCGAATTTATTAATCGATAGCTTAATTTGAAGCTTAGTGCAAGACCTTTCGAATGAGCTATTGAAGGTATCATCATCATTAATATTGGCAAAAATGTTAACGTTTTCCCAAAACCATTTTCAAGGTCATTTGACTTTTTTTTTTCAAGGTCATTTATTTTTTCAAGGTCAATTATTTTTTCAAGGTCATTTATTTTTTTTTCAAGGTCATTTATTTTTTCAAGGTCATATTTTAAAATTTAAATGTACAGAGTTCCCGCCAACAAATATTATTCAAGGATAGCTCATTTTAAAGCCAGATCTAAGACCTTTCGATTGAGCCATAGAATGTATCATCATCATTAATATTGACAAAGCTATTAACATTTAACCAAAAATCATTTTCAAGGTCATATAATTATTAGTGGTCTGGAGGTGACCTGGTTTTCGTTTGCCCAAACGTTATCGTTCCCATCATTTTATTTCATCGATCGATAGCTTATTTTGAAGCTTAGTGCAAGAACTATCTACTGATGTATAAAAATTATCATCATTATTATTATTGGCAAAATTATTAACGTTTTCCCGAGACCATTTTCAAGGTCATTTATTTTTTCAAAATATTATTTTTCAAGGTCATTTATTTTTTCAAGGTCATTTATTTTTTCAAGGTCATTTATTTTTTCAAGGTCATTTATTTTTTTTTCAAGGTCATTTATTTTCCAAGGTCATTTATTTTTTCAAGGTCATATTTAAAAATTTAAATTTACAGAGTTCCCGACAACGAGAAATATTCAACGATAGCTCATTTTAAAGTCCAATCCAAGACCTTTCGAATGAGCCATATATTATAGTAAATATAATAATTATTAATTCAATATTAAAGTTAATCAAAATTTAAAATATGAATTTATCATAATTGCTCAGTCAAATACCATTTGTTATTTATGTTTTCATTTGTGGATTAAATACTCTATCAAAATAAATGTTTATCACATTATTAAATTATTTTAATTCGTTAGTAACTCATATATTAGAAATAATTTTATATATCCTCATCACTTATAGCCCCCAGATTTTCCACTAATCATCCCAACAAATATTTCTTTGAAAATTTTATTAAATATTTTTTATTAAAGTGATCATTTTTATAAATTTTATGATTTTCATGAATTAATTTTAAATAAATGCAATTAATATATTTCCGTCTTATCTATGCCACTTCTCGCTATATTTACATTTACTTTCCATTAATGAATAATTCAAACACTTATTTTCACTTTTTTTTTTGAATTTCATTATTAATTAATCATAGAATAATGATGATTCTTACCACCTGAGAATAATATTGTTAATTTTATCTCTGTGTTATTAAAATTATCTTTCGATTTTACGCTGCTTACCATTTTAGAATAAGATTTTTTATCAAAATTTGTGATAATTTACTGATTCAATTTGATGGAGTTATTGTTAATTCGTTTTATTATATATACTCTGAGTTTATCCGACAAGATATTTTGACCCCCCATGAAATTTAGTTTGAAAGATATATCATGTTGTAATGACTATAATTAGTTGAATCGATGAAGAATTATGATCAATCAATGAGATATTATCGTCTCTAGTTAGGTATTTGATGATACATGTGGTTAAATATTTATTTTAACGAATTTTGATCTTTTAGTGGGCTCTTTGAATTTAGCTACTAAATTATTTCAATAGAAAAATGTCTGTAACAATTAAATAAAATTCATATTTTGAAGAATTTTCTATAGATTTTAAGATATATTAAAGGGCTCAAGTGGGTGAAATTATAGTCGGTTGGATTTAGTGAGGGTTTGGTTAAGATGGGAATATATGATTTTTAAGGAATATATTCGGTTGGATGTTTAAAGGGGTAGAAATATTTGGTGAGTGATCGGTTAAGGTGGAAATGTTTTGAATATCTCTATTTAATTCGATAATTTTCTTATTGGTAAAATATCAATGTTTCAAGGGAAATATTCAGTATTTAGCTATGAGTCAATAATAGTTCCTGTGAAATTATATCGTTTTAGGATTATTAGGTTGTAATTGCATAGTAATTTAGATTTATGTTTTACTTTAGAACCAGTTTTTATTAATTATCCACAGTTTTATTAAGTCGTTTAGGGTTAATGATCAATTAGGTGTTTATTTACTTGGTTTGACAATGAAATATCTGAAATCTTTAGAATTAATTGGGAATGATATCAAAGGTTATTGCTTTAAATTATTTACCTTTATTTAACATGTTATAGACGGATATCGGTGACAAAACTTGAGAAATATTGACTTAAAAGAGTTGGACATCGACAGCAACTAAAGAAAATTGAACATTATTGAAGGAAATTTATGATTTTAATTAGAAATTAAATCGGTTGAATATCAGTTAAGGGTAAAATATGGTCATTTGAAGGAATATTGTTATCGGGTGGATAAACCTTTCAATGATATTTTGCTAAATTACCTTTTGCTAAATATTATTTTAAAGGACAAAGTTAACCAATAAATTAGTCGATCGAAATAAGAATTCGGTAAAAGTTACATTTAAAATATTCCAATTATTCATGAATTTCTGATAAAGATATATATGAGCATCTATTTCTCACTAAATTACCTAGGAATTTCTAACTGATATACATGTACCTTAATTTACTAATTAATATACCCTTGCGACTAATACCCATAGGAGACAGAATATTTTGTCGGATAAATTCAGACTATATATTTAAAAATTTACCATATGCTATGGTTTTTATTGATTAATTTGTTGTATATTACATTGATACATCAAAATGTCAGATAATATTTATAAATTAACTAAAAAATACACAAAAATACACAAAATACTATATTACCTAAGAATTCTGTTTTGTTTCTAGTTAAATAATTAGTATCAATGTATCAACTATATCAAAATAATAACCAAGACCATTGTAACACATAATGTCAACTTTAAAATATTGGTTAGGGTTTCTTCTACTTTTCGAGCATCTTCATGGTTCTTGCGAAGATCTTTTTTCCATTTTGATGAACTCATGGGTATCCCTTCATCATATCATCACCATTTGGTAGTTGCGCCCAATATATTTAATTACCAAGATTATTTCATATTATTCAATGTTTGAAAATTTTCTACATTATAGTACCGTCATTATGTATGGTAATAATTCATTTGACTTTGATATTGTATTGATTTGTATTGAGAACTTACATGTATATAGTATGATATTCATTAATCAGTGTTGAACAGGCTTGACAATTGTGAACATTCTTCTCGTGACACTTAGAACAAACAATTACGTGACCACACAGTAAATACAAAACCGAAACTTGATTTTCTTTACAAATTGAAATACCTTTTCTTAATATCATTCAGTTTTTCCGTTAGCTTATTTTCAATCAGTGTAAAATTTTTATGAAATAATTTTCCAAATCAAAATTAAATACAAATTTATATTAAATTAATTTCAAAGACAGATTTCAATTAACGACTACTAATAAAAATAATAGTAAATGAAAAGGGTAAATTTTAAAACTAACTAATAAATTTATAAAGAGAATGAGAATTGATAGTAATAATTAAATTAAAGTAAATTATGGACATAAATTTTTAATTAAAGTAATAATTTTTAATCTATTATAAAAAAGTTTGAATGATAGTCAGGTTTTGAGAAATGAAAATTTTAATGAAATAGTTTTTAAAGAAAATTTAGATGCAAATTTTACAAATAATAATAATGATAATAATGATAATAAAATAATATTAATAAAAATAATAATAAAAATAATAATAAAAATAATACTTTATATTGTGAAGCATTAATAATGTAATTATATTTGAATATTTTTTATTCATGTATAACAATTAATTAAAACAAATATAAATAATATTAATAGATTAAATTAATTAAAATGGAATTGAGAAATGATACAGTATATCAAATTATTGATCCAAGGGCTGTGGGAAAACATTATTTGTTTGTAAATTATTACAATCAAATATGTTTAAGTCAAAATTTAAAAGGTCAACCAGATACTTACAATAAAATACTTACAACAATGTATTTCTAACAAACAGCTAGATACCAAATACTTTCAACATGATACCACGTACTAACTAACTCTCAAACAACCAGATACTTACAACTAACTATTTACAATCAACTAAATATTCTTCATGATATTTTATGAAATGCTTTTTAAATTAATTTTTTATCTGTCTTCAAAATATGTTTAATTACAATCAGTAATCAAAATGTCTAAATTTAACAAAATGATGATTTTCATCAAAAAATGAATAATTGTCAACTCATCACTATGTGGGATTGATGATAGTTTAAATTAAAATGAAAGACTATAGAATTCTAATTTACAAAACAATCTTCTTTTAATTGATTACTACTGACTTATTATTGCAATGTAAAAATCGCATTCAATAAATACTTATTGTTGATCAGTTTTATTATATATACTCTGAGTTTATCCGACAGGATGTTTTGACCCCATAAGGGTACTGGTCGTAAGGGTATTGCTAACACTCAACCCCCACCTACCCATTTACTAGATACTAGATACCAACAACCAACTAACAACTAGATACTAAGTACTTACAACCGACAACAACCAGGTACTAAGCATTATCAACCTACAACAATCAGTAAGCATTGTATAGATCATGTTGTTGAAAATGTTATGAACTGTGAAGATGATGAATGTGAATGTGGTAATAAATTTTAGTGTATATTTAAAGTATAATATTTAGAATTTCTTTGTTAAAGTTTTGTCTTGAATATTTTTACCAGTAACTTTGTGAACAATACCCATGTGACTTGTTGAGTGTGAGCAGTACCCTGGTGAGCAGTACCCATAGGGGGACAAAATATTTTGTCGGATAGACTAGGAGTATATATATTAATACTAATAATAATAATAATAATAATAATAATAATAATAATAATAATAATAATAATAATAATAATAATAATAATAATAATAATAATAATATATGGCTCATTCGAAAGGTCTTGGATTGGACTTTAAAATGAGCTATCGTTGAATATTTCTCGTTGTCGGGAACTCTGTAAATTTAAATTTTTAAATATGACCTTGAAAAAATAAATGACCTTGGAAAATAAATGACCTTGAAAAAAAAATAAATGACCTTGAAAAAATAAATGACCTTGAAAAAATAAATGACCTTGAAAATGGTCTCGGGAAAACGTTAATAATTTTGCCAATAATAATAATGATGATAATTTTTATACATCAGTAGATAGATCTTGCACTAAGCTTCAAAATAAGCTATCGATCGATGAAATAAAATGATGGGAACGATAACGTTTGGGCAAACGAAAACCAGGTCACCTCCAGACCACTAATAATTATATGACCTTGAAATGATTTTTGGTTAAATGTTAATAGCTTTGTCAATATTAATGATGATGATACATTCTATGGCTCAATCGAAAGGTCTTAGATCTGGCTTTAAAATGAGCTATCCTTGAATAATATTTGTTGGCGGGAACTCTGTACATTTAAATTTTAAAATATGACCTTGAAAAAATAAATGACCTTGAAAAAAAAATAAATGACCTTGAAAAAATAATTGACCTTGAAAAAATAAATGACCTTGAAAAAAAAAAGTCAAATGACCTTGAAAATGGTTTTGGGAAAACGTTAACATTTTTGCCAATATTAATGATGATGATACCTTCAATAGCTCATTCGAAAGGTCTTGCACTAAGCTTCAAATTAAGCTATCGATTAATAAATTCGGATAATGGGAACGATAACATTTGGGCAAACGAAAACCAGGAGCCCGCAAGACCACTTAATAATATTTTGACCTTGAAAATGATTTTTGGTAAAATGTTAATAACTTTGTCATTATTAATGATGAGGATACCTTCTATGGATCAATCGAAAGGTCTTAGATTGAGCTTTAAAATGAGCTATCGTTGAATAATTGTCGTTGGCGAGAACTCTGTAAATTTAAATTTTAAAATATGACCTTGAGAAAATAAATGACCTTGAAAAAATAAATGACCTTGAAAAAATAAATAACCTTGAAAAAATAAATGACCTTGAAAAAATAAATAACCTTGAAAAAATAAATGACCTTGAAAAAAAAATAGTCAAATGACCTTGAAAATGGTCTCGGGAAAACGTTAATATTTTTGCCAATATTAATGTTGGTGATACCTTCAATAGCTCAATCGAAAGGTCTTGCACTAAGCTTCAAAATAAGCTATCGATCGATGAAATAAAATGATTGGAACGATAACGTTTGGGCAAATGAAAACCAGGAGCCCGCAAGACCACTTAATAATATTAATAATAATTATATGACCTTGAAAATGATTTTTGGTAAAATGTTAATAACTTTGTCAATATTAATGATGATGATACTTTCAATAGCTCATTCGAAAGGTCTTGCACTAAGCCTCAAATTAAGCTATCGATTAATAAATTCGGATAATGGGAACGATTACTTTTGGGCAAACGAAAACCAGGAGCCCGCAAGACCACTTAATAATATTTTGAATAATTATATGACCTTGAAAATGATTTTTGGTAAAAAAATTAATAACTTTGTCATTATTAATGATGAGGATACCTTCTATGGCTCAATCGAAAGGTCTTAGATTGAGCTTTAAAATGAGCTATCGTTGAATAATTGTCGTTGGCGGGAACTCTGTAAATTTAAATTTTAAAATATGACCTTGAGAAAATAAATGACCTTGAAAAAAAAAATAAATGACCTTGAAAAAATAAATGACCTTGAAAAAATAAATAACCTTGAAAAAATAAATGACCTTGAAAAAATAAATAACCTTGAAAAAATAAATGACCTTGAAAAAAAAAATAGTCAAATGACCTTGAAAATGGTCTCGGGAAAACGTTAATATTTTTGCCAATATTAATGTTGGTGATACCTTCAATAGCTCAATCGAAAGGTCTTGCACTAAGCTTCAAAATAAGCTATCGATCGATGAAATAAAATGATTGGAACGATAACGTTTGGGCAAATGAAAACCAGGAGCCCGCAAGACCACTTAATAATATTAATAATAATTATATGACCTTGAAAATGATTTTTGGTAAAATGTTAATAACTTTGTCAATATTAATGATGATGATACTTTCAATAGCTCATTCGAAAGGTCTTGCACTAAGCCTCAAATTAAGCTATCGATTAATAAATTCGGATAATGGGAACGATAACTTTTGGGCAAACAAAAACCAGGAGCCCGCAAGACCACTTAATAATATTTTGAATAATAATATGACCTTGATGAGTCATTACGATGAGTCATATGACCCTGGGAATGACCTTGGATGAGTCACGCGACCTTGAAAAAATACACGACCTTGAAAAAATACACGACCTTGAAAAATAAATGACCTTGAAAAATAATATTTTGAAAAAATAGACAAATGACCTTGAAAATGGTCTCGGGAAAACGTTAATAATTTTGTCTATAATAATGATAATAATAATATTTATATATCAATAGATAGAGCTTGCACTGGGCTTTAAAATAAGCTATCCATCAATATAATCCGTTGGCGGGAACATTAATTTTGGGATGAAAAAAAGTGTGAGCCCGCTGGACCACTTCATAATATTTTGAAAAATAATAATAATTTAACTTTGAAAAGATGGTGATCATCAAATGTTAATAACATTAAAACTATTAAAGATATATAAAATACCTATAGCACATCTTAAAGGTCTGGCACTGAGCTTTAAGATGAGGTATCCATCAATAAAATCCGTTGGCGGGAACATTAATTTTTGGGATGAAAAAAAGTGTGAGCCCGCTGGACCAATTAATTTAAAAAAAAAAATTTTCCCGGGGGGGGGGGGTATGTGGTCTTGCGGGCTCCTGGTTTTGCGGGCTCCCTTCCATCTACTATTATTATTATTATTATTATTATTATTATTATTATTATTATTATTATTATTATTATTATTATTATTATTATTATTATTATTATTATTATTATTATTATTATAATTATTATTATTATTATTATTATTATTATTATTATTATTATTATTATTATTATTATTATTATTATTATTATTATTATTATTATTATTATTATTATTATTATTATTATTATTATTATTATTATTATTATTATTATTATTATTATTATTATTATTATTATTATTATTATTATTATTATTATTATTATTATTATTATTATTATTATTATTATTATTATTATTATTATTATTATTATTATTATTATTAATTATTATTATTATTATTATTATTATTATTATTATTATTATTAATATTATTATTATTATTACTATTATGAGTAAACTCAAGCTTCCTTCAATTGTGTCGGAATGTTGATCTTATCAAGAATGGCCAATATGGTCCACCAGCTAGTCTCAAGACCAATAAACGAAATAATCAAAAGCACATGGAAATTGCACTTGAAAGTTTCAATGAAATTTAAGATTTGTTTCAAGTAGCATTTATGTCAATATGGATCTAAGTTATTGGAAGTTGTCCGCCGGCAGTTCAGTTAAAGTAAAATACCTCTTGTAATAAAACAAAAAGTTTGTACAAATTATGTGCAGAAATAAAATTGAGTTAACTCGATGCACCAGTGAGCCATAGATCGTTGTAACGGCTAGTAGGTGGTTAGTAGTTGTTTGGAGGAGACCATCCTGTGTACCCGCCTAGAAGATTATTTTTGCTCCAAGGCTACACTATATTTTTTAAAAATCACACTATAGCGAGGGGTATGTTTGAACCATTAGAATTTTTTGTCATAAAATCCCGGTCTCGCTAAAAAAGCCAAAGTATTTAAGGTCTATAGATTTTTGTACAAAAATTTATGGTCCAATATTTTGATGAATTTTGGTACTTATTTTAAATTAATGTAAATTTGTGTAATAATTTAAAATTTATTTTCAGATAGTTTGAGAAAACCGATGGGATCTGAGAAATTTAAAAAAAGTTTAGAATTAGTTTTTAATAGATATTTTTTAAAGCAAAATTTTATGAAATAAATTTTTGTTAATATAAATAATATTAATAATAATATTATAAGAACTTTTTTTTAAAATTTCACCACTGATTTCTTTTCCGTTGTATTTATTAAAAAGCTTGAAGACTATGAATCAGTAAATATATCGATGTTTTTGACATCCACGATTTTTCAGAACTGCCTTGAATTTTCAGTTTTTACTAGGTGTTTTGTTTGTTGGGTTTTAGTTAATTTAAGTCCGTAACCTATGACTCCTCGTGTCCTTTTAATCAAAACAATAAACTACCTAACGTATATTTGAATCACAAAAATATATTCTTTTCTCAACAATAAGCAATCAATAATCAAAGTTAAGTTTGACCGATTCTCCGCTGGGCTTTGATGCTTTGACAAAAGAAAATATTCACCTTTTATTTCCTTAGGTTTTCTTGATCAACGTTTTCCTTTTCTATATGATTTGATCCTTTTTCACCTTTTCGTATTCCTATTCTATATCTTCTTTTTCCTAATCTCCATAATTCGTTTTTGCCTTTCGCCTATTCTCGTTTCATCTTACCCTAACTGAGGCAAAATGCCGATTTGCTCTGATTATCCCATTTTTTATATACTCTTCGAAATCGGGATGACAAATGGTTATTGCCGAGCCAATTTCTCACTTGACATTCGACTCCACATATCTACTTCGGCTGTCACCCATAATGGTCAAACAACTTAATTTTAATGAGATTTTTGTGGTTGCATATTAGATACCAACTTTTTCATATCTGGGGTAATATTTGTAGTAGCTACTTTTACCACGGCATTTAAATTTTCATTTGTAACTCGGTTTCTTTGAATTGATTTATTCAACTTCATTATTGAAAATGTTTGCTCACAAATATACGTACTTCCGAATAAACTTCCATAAAGCGCTGCATTTTGTAGTAAATATGAAAAGTTTTCTCTAGGAAGACATCTATAGAAGTCCATTAAATCTCCTTGCTTAAATTTGGACTTCAATTCTTCGTTACACTGAATATCAATAACCTCAAGTTGGAATTTTGATTCGGCATTTTCATGTGATGCTTCGAAAGGATTAGCAAATATGTTGAACATTACTTTGTTCCGGTCAAAGTCTTCAAATCGTACATTGAAAGATTCCACCAGTTGTTGAATATAAATACCTTACTGATATTCACTGTTCATATTGTACTTTTTAAATATTTGATCACAGTTAGAAAAGTGACACGTATTATTGTTGGTAATTTGGGAATAGAACAATGATAACTTGATTCGAAAAGCTGACACATCACTATATAATTTCGTTATTAATTGACATTTTTGGTTCAGATCATTTAAATGGCCGCAAATATCTGTTAAAAACGCGAGGTCACACAGCCATTTCGAATCTTCCAAATAATCCACTGGCTGACTTTTTTCAATTAAAAACATTTTAATTTCTTCGATAAGGATAAGGAAACGTTGCAGAACTTTGCCTCTACTCAACCAACGAACTTCACTTTAGTACAAACATCACCATAATCGTATTCAATATCATCAAGAAATTCCTTAAATTGCCTGTGATTTAACCCACGTGATCGGATGAAATTTACTGCTTTCACAAATTTTTTCATAACATGGTCAAAACCCAGATTTTTTCTAATTAAGTTTTGTTGATGTATAATGCAGAGATACTTTATTAAATCTGTCTGCATTCTTTTTCTTTCATATGTTCGGATAAAAGAGTAACCATACCGATCTTAGAACCAATCATTGAAGGAGCCCCATCAGTCACTATACCAGAAAGCTTTGATAAAACCAAATTATGTTTATGCATGCTAGATAGTAATACCTCTAATAAATCCGATCCTTTAGTTTGACCTTTCATTGGATAAAGTTCGACAAGCTCTTCAAAAATTTCATAATCTGATGTTATACAAAGGGCATATATACATAATTGAGCAACTGAAGTAACATCAGTAGATTCATTAACAGCTAACGAAAAATTGATACAAATTTTGAATATTGTTGAAAATTTAGTCACAATATCAGCTGAAATATCAGTAATACGCCATTGTATTGTCATTCGGTTTAAACTTAGTGCTTCAAATTTCGAGGTGCATTTTGTACAACATATTTTTTTCGATGCCACGATAAAGCATTTTTTACAAAATCACCATCAGTATACGGTCGTGACAATTTAGCTATTAAATGAGCAATATACACTGTATACCTTATTATGATCAAGCTATAATAATGAGTATAATTTAATGGACTCAAGTACCATTTCAACGCCGAACATAAGCACTTCAATTTTAAAAATGATCCTCGCGAATGCTTTATTAACATTTGTTGATTTTTTAACGAGACATGAAAAAAGTCACCACCGATTTATGCAAGCTTTCGAACATTTAACCAACATTAATGCAATTTAATCTAATCGTCATAAACCTTTTTACCCAACAATCTATTGTGCTAGCAAATTTTGCATTGTATTGTCATTTGTCATATTTTGTGAATTTGTGTTCTTTTGTTTTGTATGTACATAGAATGTGTTTGGAATTATATTACACCTAGTTTTATGGAATAGCGTCTTCTATAATACAACTTAGTGCAAAAACTAACTAGATGACTCATAAATTTTGTTATCAAGTTATTATGCTTAATATAATTTTAGGAAATTGCTGTAAAGATTTTTTAAAAAATAAATTTTAAGGCTTGAATTTTGATTTCATAAAATAATGAGATTTCATTTAAGCTTTTAAATATTATTTTATATCCCATTTTCAATTAAAATTTATTTATAATTAAATTGTTTAGCGTTTTTAGAAATTTATAAATAAAATTTTGGAATTATTTCGATTTAAAGTGAGTAAAATCAATTTTAAACTACAATTTATTAGCAAAACAAAAATAATCACCAAAAACTTATTTTTTACAACATTTCGAGAAAAAATGACGAATGGAATGTGGACAAAATAATTTCTTAGATTTTTATAATCTTCTTTCTGAGCTCACTTACCAGAGCCTCATTGACAATATCAAATCTACTTGAGAAAGACATTGAAATTAAACCATTTGATTTTTTATATAAACTTCCGCATGCTAAATATGAATTTGCTAAATATGCATTGTATTGGGTTCAGGAACGGTGTTAAGTATTCAGTATAATTATTATTACAGTTAAGATATTATAAGATATCCAATGCTTATCAATTTTGATGTACCCTATCTATGAAAACTTGGTGGGCATACTTTTATTAGGAATCTACAATTTATATCGGGGTGTTGGACCTTTCAAGCTAATAACTAGAACCAGTGACATGTTTGAACCTTGGTTTTTTGGAATTGTAGTATATGATCTTTTTACTTTTCCTTTCTTCCAGCGATTTGGCTTGTCCATGTTCTTTGATGTCACATTCAATTATTTATTATAAGAAAGACAAAATAGAGAAATATATACTACAGTTCCATCACTATTATTATTATTATTATTATTATTATTATTATTATTATTATTATTATTATTATTATTATTATTATTATTATTATTATTATTATTATTATTATTATATTATTATTATTATTATTATTATTATTATTATTATTATTATTATTATTATTATTATTATTATTATTATTATTATTATTATTATTATTATTATTATTATTATTATTATTATTATTATTATTATTATTATTATTATTATTATTATTATTATTATTATTATTATTATAGAAACCAGTAACAAAATAGAGATCAGTAAAAAACAACCTTATATTTCTAATGTGATTAAAATGTTTGTAAATATTATCCATACTAATAAAAATCAAAAAAAGTAAAAATGTACAATAAAACTGTCCATGGACGCGGATCTCCGCCAATTCATAGTTTAATATCTTGCGTATTATCGAGGCATTAACACGCATGAAAGATCTCTAAATTTACATCTTTGAAATGTCGAAATTTTAATATCTAGGCAAAACGTTATTCATAAATCACAAGAGGCTGGATTTGATATGACTTCGGAAATATGTATATACTCTAAAAGGTTAATAATATCTCATATCATTCATTCATTTGTTTGTTGAAGTAGCTGATTCTGGACTTACGTCCCTGGACTGATGTCTGGTAGATGATTGACTACCTTGTTGGCTGGTTTGTCTAGTTGGAATTCCTAACAACGGATAGGTAATATATCAGTCATTAATCTCTCATTTTACTTGATTTGTGCTGAAGCCCTGGGCTGGCAATAACTTTCGGATTTCTTGGACTTGCAAGGGACTGGGAAACTCTGGAACTCGGGATATGACTCGAAATTCTGGGACTTGCGAGAGGTTTGGGTATCCTGGGACTTGAGAGAGGCTGGGGTATTCGGGGGCTTGGGATTTTTGCTGTGGCAGGCTTTTTCGCCGGGATCGGTAAGGTAGCTGGTTTGAACTTGAAGGGAGCCATGGTATTAATGGTGCCTTTTGTGTATGATAGTTTCTCGCGAAGCTCGTAGTTTGTTCGCCCTTTGGCTGAAATATAAAAAACCAAGTTATTAATTCAGAAACAAACCCGATTAATAAGCAAGCGACAACATTGAGGAAAAACAGAAAGCTATTTCCAAATTTGCAACACAAAACATAGATCGTGCAAAAGATACACCACATAATTTTATTCACACATATACACCTTGCGCCTGATAATACACAAATATATCATCAAAATCCTAGACCAAAAAATTATCATGAAAATGTTATTATGAAAGTGTTAATAAAAAAAGACTCCAACAATCTCCTATCTCGTATTGCTGACATTATCCTTTGGAAGCCGTTATTTCCTTTCATTAGTCCGGTCATGCTCGTTACTCATAATTGAAGAATAAAGAGTTCAGAAAAACAAACAATTGTGAATGATGAATAGCGCTTATCAAATAAATGTTTGATTGCAAAGTCATTCACAGCACAAATGAGCGAACCTTTTGATCAAAATGT
This sequence comes from Schmidtea polychroa, assembly GCA_959609185.1. Lineage (NCBI taxonomy): Eukaryota > Metazoa > Platyhelminthes > Tricladida > Dugesiidae > Schmidtea > Schmidtea polychroa. The sequence goes on along the minus strand of CAUHTR010000556.1, from coordinate 94,303 downwards.
TAATTCTTGAAATGCATTATTCATATTATTGAAACATTGCTCACGTCGAATTGAAGATTATTTTTTGAAATATTATTAAAAAATTAGAACTCCATAATGTGTGGTTCCAAAAAAAAGATCAAATTGAATGGACTACTAGGTAACCGGACTTACTTATGGAAACTCGAAAAGAGAGTAGCATAAGATTTTTGTGAAATAATGACCAATCCGACGATTATTTTTAAAAATTTCAAAAAGGCAAAATTTAATTATTGACATTGATGGAAGCCATATTGAATTATTGATTTGTTAATATATATTTATTGATTTTTACCAATTTAAAAAAAAAATAATTTTTAAAAATATTTTTAATTTTCATTGATAAATTTCAAATAGTATAGAATTAAGATACATTCGAATATGATAAAACGCTTGGTATAAACACACACATACACTGTAATATACGTGGAACATTGCGTATTGTACCTTCCAGAAGTTCCAAACTGCTCATGGAAAAATGGCAAACGCATTCGCAATCGCCACAGTGTAATACTACAATCAATAAAATTTATTGATCTATCCACATAAATTATATTTAATTTATATGCATGGAATAATTGGATTAATTAATTAATTAATTTATTTATTATTATTATTATTATTATTATTATTATTATTATTATTATTATTATTATTATTATTATTATTATTATTATTATTATTATTATTATTATTATATTATTTATATATTTATTATTAAGTGTTGACCCATGCCACTTGATTCATGCAACTGAAATTAAACCAATCAAAAATTAAAACAATAATTGAAATCGAAAAAAATTTTTTCAATCTCTTCTCGTGCGTCAAGCAACAAAAATAAAAGAAGTAGAACGTAATTACATTATCTAGTGTATACATGGAGGATTTCCGATGGGATTTTATCGGACATGAATCGACATGTTTACGCCCTGAATAAAGGGGGTGGAAAATCAATAATAATCATAATTACAATAATTAATTTAAACAATAAACTATTATCACCATCCATCACCGGAAATATGAGGGATTTTTAATCACAAACTTACAATTTTTGACTGCCTCAGAGTCATAGGAAGGCTCCAGTACAAATGCTTCTACAGAACCAAATTCCAAGGTTTATCATTATTAATTAACTAATAATTACATTTTTGATTATATTTCTTCAAATACAATATAGGAGAAACTATTAAACTATTACTTCACACTGTCAAACAAGAAAATAATTTTCATTTATTAGTGTGATCTTGCATTTGAATAGTGTTAAATGTTCATTTAATAGGGTTTTAGTTTCACTTGGCTATGTAAATTTTATATTTTAATTAACTAGGAACAAAAGCTAATAATATAAACTAGAACAATTAGTTCGAATGGTAAATATTTTTAAGAAAACATTAAGAAAAAATGACAATATAATAACAAATTTAACTTAATATTCTACTTATTATTGGTCAGTAGTATATATATATATATATTTGTATGCGTAAGAAAATCTGTAGTATCCAGCAGCGTTACCTCTAAAAATTGTGTCGGGACAGCTGGGGTGAATGTATGTATTAAAATTATATTTAAAATTATCATTTTATTGTTTTAAACAATAATAATAATTAATATAACATATTAAAATAGCAAAGGAAATAATACGCACCTCAGACACAAATTAATAGAATATCTCTCATTTATAAAGTTCTTCCTTTTGTTAATCAAGTTGTGTAACGATTCGTCTGTAATTCCCCTATTTCTAACTTGAGTATGGCTGATTCTTGTTTAATCAGGAAACGGTAAATTGTTGTTAAGTTTTATAAATTTTGCTTTCCTTTCTATTACTTTCCTTTAGTCTTTCCTGTATTCTTACCTGTCACTTGGCAATGCGTAAATTCTTTATTTAATTTATTCAATTTAATTTCTTTTGCTTTATTAATAAGATTTTTCTTTTATCCTTTTGATGATATTGATTTTTGTTATAGAGAATTAACTATATAGTTCGTTATTTCTGTTCGGTAGATCTCGAACATGAAAACGTTAACAGACCAAAAATTGTAATTACAGTTTCGTGGAAAATAATAAAAATGAGCATAGCAACACTACAATATATACTACTGGCCAATAATAATTTTTTGAAACAAAATTAAATATTTTAATATTGAATTTAGTTTGTGAGTTTTTTTAATATAATGGAGTGTTTAATTCTTTTAAATTAAATCATCAAGATTTTTAGAACATTTTATTAACTAGTACATTGATCTAGCAAATATTCGGAATTGTTGGATTTTGCAATTGTACGCCGATGCAACATTTTTAATATGCAATTATAATATAATCTCATTAATTATCGGTATAAGCTCAATGGTAATTGTTATTATATTATTATTGACATCATTGTGCGTCTGCTTCATGATCAAAATAAAATAATTGTGGAACTTGAAGCCAATTTATATCAATGTTTATTATTGTCAATTTTAATAAATTAGGGTTGGGAATATATCAACCATTTTTGCTGACCCCTTTAAAATATTGAGGTAGTAATTGGATTGAATATCTCATAAAAATATCATAATTAATCTACCTCTGCAAGGATCGTGTTTGACAAGAAATTCGTCCAAAGCACACCATCCTCCTCCGATTCGGACCATGACATTGCTCCTAAGAATTCTTACCAGTCGCAATTTCTCGGTGTCTCCAAACTATTTTGCGCATGTGAAACAAAATATCTACTACCAAAAAAGTACTCACCTTGTATTTACCATCACCACATTGAGTTATTTTATATGGATTTGAACAAGTACATTTAGAAATTTGTTTCTTTACTTCGTCGTGGATGATTTCATTTTCATTTGCCGGCTTAACTTGATAAGTCTCCCGGTCCGGTCGCAATGCTGCCAGGAACTGGCGATAATCGATGAAGCCAGATTTCTGTTTGTCGAAAATGTCGGCAACGACTTCCATTTCAACTCGAGTTGTTTGAAATTCTAAATGAACACATATTTCAAAACGACAAGAGAAAAAAAACAAAAAAGAAAGTTAAAAAACCGAAGAGGAATTATAAAAAACGGGAAAAATACAATTCTACAACAAAATGCACATTCGGAATAGATGGTTAAAGCAATACCGGTCAAACGATGCAATTTTCACTGACGAAAGTTTACAAAAATTTCAAGTAAAAATCGAAAAGATAATTTCATATCATTGATAAGAAATTGTCAATTCGATACATGCGGATAAAATGTCTATTGAAATATATGATTCCATGCCGGTTCAAAGGATAAATCTTACTTGAGAATATGTGGCGGCACACTTCTGAAGGGGTTTTAATAGTCAATTATCATTATTATTATCATTATTACTTGAATTCGAACTTTAAGGTTAATGTAGTGATAATTTATATTTACATTTGCCCCCCCCCCAAAATATAAATTCTAGATTATCAAATATAGATTAGGGTACAACAAAATTTGGAGAAATTAAATTAAAATCGACTACTGCTATTATAGCAGTGCTATAGATACATTAACAATATGTGATCCAATTTTTTATAAAATTATTTATATTCTTCTCACAATATTTGCTACTTTGCCGGTATCAACTTGTACAGCAGAGCGTTCATTTTCATCACTTAAATACTTGAAGTCATATTTAAGAAATACCATGGATGAAAAAAGATTAAACGGTTTGGCTTGGTTATCTATTCATCAAGACATTGAAATAAGTCCGGGTGCAATACTTTCTGAATTAATGAAGGGACAAAGACGAATTAATATTATATTGTAATATATTCTATGTAATATACATTGTTAATAAATAATAATAAATTTGTTAATTATCTTAAAATATTTTTTTCTATTTTTCCGTGTCAACTTTTAATTAATAATTTTGAAATTTTAATTAATAGGATTGCACTCAATTTGCTACTCACTCATATTTAAATTTTATTGATATGACAAATTCCAATAAAAAGATATCTATTCAATAGCAAATAAATTTTCAGATACTTTTAATTTCGAAGCTGTGAATTCATAGAAATATTAAATTTTCAAACAATTTAGAAATATTTAAATTTATTATTTCCAATATTCTACAAACACCCATTTATATTTATTTAAAATGAAAATGACATTTCAAATGCTTTTAGAATTAAACATTAATTTAATTAAAATAAATTTCACAAATTTTAAAAATGTAGTTCTTCAGAATTTCTCTCACTTCATTTAATGAATTTCTAGTAAGAAATGCACGTCCATGAGACATTAAAAGAGCAGTTTCTACAATTGAGTAAAATGCTTTATTCTTTTGTTCACATACGATCTGCTTTTGTTTTCTTTAAATATTTCATTTATTTTAATTACGACTACAGATTAAAAATAATCGTGTTTTAAATATAATCAAGTGTATTTTTACTTTTGTTTTAATAGTTGATAAAGACAGTGCCGGGAATTGGTGTTACATTGGGGAATAAAATTAAGACAAACTTGCATCTTGATAATGATAACGTGGATATTAAGGATATCTTTAGACGAATGTTGGGAAAATAATGAATTTTTGTACACTTTTTACTTTTATACTTATGGCAGAAAAATAAATAGAATTATCTGCTTCCTGATTTCAGTTTTAGCAGGTTTAGTATTTTTTGAATTGTGAAATGAACGAACTTGAAGTCATAATACTTTCGAGATTGTCTTAAATATAGTATCTCTCTATTGGTATTGTTATGCAATTTGGTGACCATTTCTCTGTATAACAAGTGTATTGAGATTTTTCCTACGTTTTACAAGAAGTTACTCTAACCATTAAAAGCTAGGGTTGTCAAAATTGTGTACATGTTGACTCAAAAAATATGATTTCGAGATGGAAAAAATAGGTAATAAAATAAAATAATATATCTATTGTTTATATTGATTTACTTATTGATTTCTATTATTAGAAAATGATGGTTTCTTGGTAGCAGCGTAAATTAAAGGTTTAACAAATAAATGATAAGATAAGCCTTTTGCTGTAAATTTTTTACATAATAAAAATTTTGTAAGCAAAATCTTATCTTGTTATTTATTTGTTTGTTTACGATATACACCAAAGCGCATTTGATTATCATAAATGAGACATTCATTTAGCTATGTCAAATAAGCTTTGTTTTGGATTTTAGTTAATTTTAAGATTTTTTGTTAAAATAATGAATAAAGAAGATATTTATTTATTTATTATAATATACATTAAATTTTTCATAGTTCACCTAAAATATCAAGTATTTAGGGAAGAATCTTTAATATGATTATTAATATGATTTTTGAAATTATTATGATCTGGTTTTCGAAGTTCCTCGTTAACTGCTTGGGATATGGCAGTAGATCATTCATTAAAGGTGAATCTGTCTGGTAAATCCATCAGCCGAAGAAACTTTAGTCCTTACCCCATTTTAAATTTTGCTAAACACTTTCGCTGGGGTTCAAAAATGAATTATATGGCAACTTTTCTATTTGAATAGTCAATGAAGATATATTATTGTAAATGGATAAGCTCATCTATGGATATTGAGACCTCGATTTGTTGGCATATTGCTATAAATTCTATTGCCTACTCGTGATCTACCGATACTCTTGTTCGTCCATGTATTGAAGAGCATTCATCTATGGATTTCTTGAAATGAAATAGTCGATTCTGATGAAGTTTCTGACATATTCTTGTATATTTTTTTATAATTAATTAATTTTAAATTGAAAATATTTAGCTAATTGAATGTCCGCATGATAAATCAATGTCCTATAGTGTGTATTTTTTATTATAGAAATTTTGTGAACCGTGTTTGTATGTATTTATTTACTTTTCTTCCAACAGCGATTTTTTCTATCTTTCTATAGTGTAATAGCTAATTCAATGTCCCTTCTGGCTATGACACACACACACACATTTATTATAGGTAAGTTAATATTTATATTATTAAATTTGCAAATCAATGGCCATTTGATGATAATCAATTGCCGGTTGGTGTATATTATTACATTATGAAATATATAAATAGATAGATTATTACTATTTTCATCTTACTCTTATTATTATTTACATATTTTCGGACCAATTTGGTTAAAAATAAGGATTAAAAGGGCAAATTAATTTTTTGACTGAGACTTCAATTCATATTTAGAAAGAGGGAAAATGTAAGTACTTGAATCGATAATGCCGTCAATGAATTCTTTTCTCGTCACCCTGCCGTCATGGTCGGTATCTTGCCGACGGAAGAAGTCCATAACCCGGGATTTGCTGTGATTCATCCATGACATGTATCTTCGTCGCCAATCATCGAAATTGAAATGTTTCATGTTTTCCACTTCCTTCAAATATTCAATGTGATCCAACAGGCGCTTTCGGCGATTGAGTATCATAAACCAAACTTGTTTCCATTTGGAATGGAGTTGATTAATTTTAGGATTTACGAAAAATGGTTCCTGAATCTTACTGATGCCTTGATTTGTTTCCATCCGCCTTAAAATGAAAAATAATGAAATCATTATGAATAGAGTTTTAATAAATCTTTATTACTTGCTTTTATCGAATGTTGGTATTTGTTGTGGAGTTTTCTTTTTGGAATTCGTAATGATTTCGTCATGGTCTTTTTGTTTCAAGGTCATATCTGTGATAAATCTTTCATGTTCATCGTATTGGAATTTTGCTTCAGTTAAGGCGTAAGACAACTCTCGACTTTCTGATGCTAATAGAGTTCCCTCTGCTGCTGCCAGCCATAGAAGGAGATCGTCTAACAAAATTTTGCGTTTATTCAATCGGTCCAAATGATCTCTAAGATTTAATCCACGTTGTTCCGACCAACTCAATAACTGAAAAATAGAAAAGTTTACGACAGGTCATATTGCAAGAGTAACACTTACATCTGTCCATTGAGATTTGATGATATTAATGTAATGTTTAATTGGACCTTCTGCTTCTGGATATGCACTCACCAATATTTCATGACCGAACTGCTGGAAATCGTTAATTTTCATTTCATTCATCAACAAATTGTTATGGAAAATCCCATGATTAGAAATCATGTTGGAAATCAGTTCTTCCTTTTCTTCTTCTGGGCTAATTGTAAATTGACGCAATTCGTGATCGGATTTAGAGAAAAACTCTTTCAGTGAATTCCAAAGTCGTTCAAATTCGATGGCTTGATTTTTCGCTTCTTTGAGGCGTTTTTTCTTTTCGTCGGCTAATTTATTGACATTGTTCCAAGTGGATTTCAGTTCCGCTAATTGATCTTCAATGAAAGATGAGTCTTCTTCCGATTGAATCATCAATGTCATTGCATCTGTATTAATTTTCTCTATCATGTGATCTCGACCTCTTAACTGTTTCTCTAGGGTTGAGTGCTCATTGAGAAGAGTCTGTAGAAGATTAATGAGTTTTTAGTTCGAAATAATTCCTAAAAATGAGTTTACCTGAACTGTGTTTATGTCTCCTCCACACCGTTTGGATGAGTCGCTCAATTTAGGTTCAATAGCCCGCAGCCACGATAGCAAGTTTGTCATTGCGTCTTTGTAATTGCCGGATAGGAGAAGGGCGTCATTTAAAGCTTTCTCTCTGAAACACGGATAAAAATCAAAAATAATTCAATAAAATTCAACAACACCTTTCAATCGATTTGTTGCACAAATTTTGCCATTTCATTTGCAGATTGTGCACGATTTCGTCAATTTTCTTACTGTCTTGAATAGGAGCTTTATCTCGAAGTTGATAACCGAGTCTTCGAGTGGCATCATAGGTTAGATTATGTACACCGAGATTGCAATGGAATTCTTTATGTTTGGCGATTTGTTCTCGGATTTTAGACGGCGTTTGACCGATCGATGTGTCTCGTTCTAGAATTTCCAGATTACTGGCAATGTCATCCAACAACGTCTTGTTCATGTCTTCGAAACGCTTCGCTTCTTTATATCCATAATCTAGATTTCGGGACCTTTCAGAACTTCTTGATACTACTTTTTCCCAGCGATGATGGATACTACTCATCAGATTTCTGATTAGGACAATGTCATGCTTTTGACTGATGTATTTCAAATGAGTGGCCATTTTGTCGAGATTTAGCATCTAAAATTTAAATGTCAACAATTGCAGTTTAAAAAAATTCGTCTCGAATTTTACTTCTTCTCGATGGGATGTAATGTCCCGTTTCAGTGCTCGATGTGCTTCGACTTGTTCCAGAATCGTCGAAATGATTCTCGAAACTGGTCTTTGTTGATTGAGATTTTTCTCTGTTAGTGTGAGCCAATTTATGAACTTTCCCATGTCCAAGTGGAATGTTTCGACAGTTTCAATTGCTTTTTCCAATCGGGATTTTCTAGTTTCAGCCAAGTTTTTGACAGTTTCCCATTTTTTAACAAGAATATCCATGTCAATTTCGATGGCTTTTCCAATTGATGGAGGTGATTTCTTTGAAATTTCGGTGGACTCTTCAATGAATTTTTCAATCTAGATAAGAAAAGAGGTCAATGAGAGAAAATTGTTAATTATGATAACCTTGATATTTAATTTCGGAAACGTTCTGTAAATATCCATAAACCGTTTCAATTGTTCCTTGGCCGTATCTGGTAGTCCACCTGAAAATTTAAACACATCCAATTTACTGCCCAATTCATCGATATTTTTAGAAATTTCTTGTTGGTCTCCATAGAAAATCAAAGCTTCTTTCAAAGCGTCTTCCAACTCAATATGCTTGGCACGAGCATGGTCTTTCAATGATTCCCATGATTTACGCAATTGCTCTAATCGCTGAGTTGCTTCGTGACCCAAACTAGAAACGTCTTCTTTGATTATTTCTGCAGCTTTTCTTTCTATTTTACTCACAGACGCTTGAGATATATTCATGTCGGCTCTTATCATCTATAAAAGAATGTTATATAATAATATTATAATTTCCAATTTTATACAAGACAGTTAAGACAGTAATATAAAAAATTCATTATAAGAACTTTTTTCAAATTTGGCCACTGATTTCTTTTCAATTGACATTGTATTTATTAAAAAGCTAGACACTGAGTCAGTAAATATATCGATGTTTTTTTGATATATTTACTGATTCATAGTCAAGCCTTTTAATAAATAAAATAACAAATTCAGTTAAAATATTAAATTTTATATAAAAAATTTTAAAATCTGAATATGAAAATTAATTTAACTTCTTCAATAATTATTCAATTGAGAAAATAATTATTTTCTTCATGTAGTCGAGGGGGGGGGGGCAAAAATATTTTTTTTACCAAGTAGACAATTTTTCTAGGAGGGAAGAGAGTTGAAAAAATGTATAATATATATTTGGGGCATTATACAAAATAGGACTTTTTTTCGTTTATTTACAAAATAGAACACTTTTTTTTAAACCAGAACGTCAGTAAATATTGAAAGTTTTTGTACAAATAAGATGATTTGAAATCAATGATTTCCAGATATTATTAATAACATTAAAAAAACAGGAAGCCTCTTTAAATTAAATTTTTTTTGTCTTGGGTTTTTCCAACATCGTTTGAGCGCATATATTAAAATGTGTTTAAATTAATCGAAATATAGAGTGGTTTGGGAAATTCAATGGGGGGGGGGGCGGGGGGCAAGTGCCCCCATTTGCTTCCCCCCCCGTCTTGCGGACGTCCATGCTGTTTCACACTGGAACACTTTTTGTTTAGTTTTCACTACGAAATTATCGGTGTTTTAATTACCCATTTTGATAAACCACGCAATTAATTATTCTAACTATTTGTCACTGTGAAATTAGTGGTGAAATTTACGCATTTTGGAAAAAAACCCACTTCAACAGTTTACTTATTATTGAAATTTTAGTACTTTCATAAAAAATGACATATAAAAATTGAATAATCAAAACTAAAAATACATAAAAACAAATTCTTCTCCTTTCAACAAGTAAGCTAATTTAATAATTATTTATTTATTGGAAATTTGCAAATGTCATTTTGGCTGAAATTGTGCTATTTTAAACATTACCGGGCGCAGCTCGGGAAAGTGAAAATACCTTTTGTATAAATTGACATAAGTGGAATTTATAATTGTTATTGTTACTGTAGTGCCTTCGTATTATATTATATAATTAATTAAATATTTTTTAAGTTAAAAAACCTATTGTTTAAATAACCAAAAAAATAGCGAGCAAGTAACTTTTTAAAAATCATTCATCAAGCTAATATTCAAAACCAATCCAATATATTTCTTATGAACGAAGCTGTTTTAATTAAAAATTTATTATATCTCAAAATGTTTATCCATCTGCTTATTCATTCATCAGCTTCCTGTGAGGCAGAGCCGTAGCTAGGGAAAATGGCGCCGGGGGCGAGATTGAAATTTGGAGCCCCTGGTGCCAAAAGAATTCACCACTCCCATTAATTATGTACTTACAGGAATGGAATTAGTCTTGAAGAGTCAAATTAAGATGCAAAGCTATAAAATGCTTAACCAAACTTATATTATAACGAAAACCAATTAATTATAAATATTTATTATACATGTGTATATACATATAAGGCTTCATCTCCCATATCAGCGGGTGGCCGAGTTTGCAAGAAATGATTTGCCATGTTTCACAAAATTTCCCTTACTATGAAAAAATAATTCTGATTCTTTTCTCAATATTGAATAGGCAATTCTCCGATTTCTTGTTTTTATATATAGACTACTGTATCGGGCATATATATATATATATATATATATATATATATATATATATATATATATATATATATATATATATATATATATATATATATATATATAACCATTATCATCAATTGTCCTTCCTTCTTTCAGACGATTTTCAAGATCTTTCCATGCTAAATAGCATTTTCTATGCTCAAAACTGTTTTCATGATCAGCCACGTTCGGATTTAGTCGCCCGTTTGCAAAAACCTTTAGACAGACCAGCAAAACAGTTTTGTTTTAGTTTAACTTTTGAAAATAGTAAACATGGAAAACAGAATATAAAAATTTAATATGAAAAAAAGAAAGAAAAGCAAAAAAATTTAAATATTCATTTCACAGTTTTGGCGCCCTTCGACTCGGCTCCTGGGGCGGTCGCCCCATTCTCCACACCCTAGCTACGGTTCTGCTGTGAGGGTAGCTCCTTCACGCCAGTTACTGCTATTCTAATTCGTTTTTTATTAAAATTTCAATTAGAATTATACCTAGAATTAACAAATATCTTTCTGGGTGCAATTTTTGTCAATTGTGTCAATGTTTTATAGTTTTACCGGATAAAGCTTTGGAAGGTTTGAAATATGTTTTTTAATGTTTTACCGAGAGAACCATTGTTTAGTTAAAAATAGATTTTTTTTTAATTTCAATAATCTTCAAACTTTTACTGGTAAAAAAACACATTCCAAGGTCAACGGCGCTATTTACACAGCCCGGGAAAGTTAAAATAGTTTTTATTTAATTTGACGGATATTTATAATTGTCATTCTGACAGCCATTTTGGTTGCCATTTCAGATAAAATTGTAAGTACGTGAAATTAGCAATATCATTCTGGCTTCAACTTTAATGTCAACTCTGCTATTTCTTTTAAACTTCTTTATGGGGGGCAAAAAACGCAATAGCTGCACAGCTGGTCATGGAAATTTACAAAACGACACAAAAAGTGAAAGACTGTATACTGATGGGCTGATGCAGGAGACGGCAGAGGGCCGACTAAACTCGGGAGAGTCTTTGGTAGGTTAATTTTACCTTTGCATCTTTAATGTTGCATCTTAAATCTGTATGTCATGTTTATTGTGCAGGCAAATAAATAATGCCATCCATGAGAACACATTAATTACAATAACTTACAAGTATAGGAGTTATATAATTTATTAAAAAGAGAGCTTGAAAACTAGAATTGTAGTAATTAAGAAGTTTTACTGGACAAATTTTAGGAAAGATTTCTTCAATTGATTACTAAGTTGCGTTTCTGTTTTACTTGATACTTTATAATGTAGCAATTCTAGTTAATATAGGTATAAAAACAGAGACAGGCATGGTGCTGTTACACCCAAATATTCAGTCGGGTGGGAAATCAAGGAAACATGTGGTTTTAAAATATTATCAATAAAGTAAAATAAAACCAAACCAAAAACAAATAAAACTATTTCCCAAAGATTTTGATAACTAACTTTGGACTTGATTTTATTCATCTCTCGATCAAGAGATATGAACAAAATCTGATTTCGATCAATATTTTTGGATAAAATCTACATTTTTCATCATAGGAAAATCAATTAAATATCGAAATCGAGTGAAAAATCAATAAAATTCACCTTGTGCTGAGCTAGACCCATTTCCAATGAATTGATATCTCCATTTTCGATCTTGATATTCGATAGACTGTTTTCAGTGGCGATAATCCATTCGATAAATTCGTCTACAGCTCGATGAAATTCACCGAGACTTAATAAGATGCATTGCAGTTGATGTTGACGTTGACCCAATCCATCGAGAAGTCTTGCCCAGGAATCGTTGATCCTCGCCAACGTGGAGTTCACTTGATTCTTGATGTTTGGATGTGAACCTTTGGTCAGTTGATAGCCTAATTGATTGATCAATTCAATATCACGATGCTTAGGTTCGATTTCATTCTTTAATTCTTTTGTTTTCTGAATTTGAGTTAACACTGGTCGCGTTTCAGTCGGTAAAGGACCAAGGATAAACAGTCGATTATTTTGCTCTTTGAACCATTCATCGAGCTTTATTCTCATTTCCTAGTAATTCAGACATAAATTAATTGGATATCCAGTTACAAAGATTTACTTCAAGATCCGTAATCAAAGATTGTTGTCGGTCAATATTGACAATTTGTTGCTCACAACTCGATCGAACTGCGTCGAAATTTCTCTTCAATTCTTCTTCAGCTTGTTCAACATCAGGAGTTTCATTTGGATTATTGACCTTTTCAACTAGTTCTTTTCCTTTTTGGGAAATCTTTCCAATATCTTTTTCGTGTACATCGATTTCTCCTCGTAGGTCTTCGATCTAAATTAATATATTTTATATACTTTACTCATTTTATATTAATAATAATAATAATAATAATAATAATAATAATAATAATAATAATAATAATAATAATAATAATAATAATAATAATAATAATAATAATAATAATAATAATAATAATAATAATAATAATAATAATAATAATAATAATAATAATAATAATAATAATAATAATAATAAATATAATAATAATAATAATAAATATAATAATGATAATATACGTTTTCATTTTTACCTGTTTTTTCTTATCCTTTACAGATCTTGTATTTAGATCTTCAATAGTGCTATTTGTGAGATGGATTGTCATTTCCTGGAATTTTTCTTCAATGTTTTTCAAATCATTCCAGAATTCATTTGCCAATAATAGAAGATGCATAATCTTCTCTTTGTACTCCAAGGTTTGTGTTTGCAAATCCTTATTTGAACTTGATATCTTTGCTAACTTTTCAAGAACTAGAACAATAAATCAACTTTAAATCAGATCTCAAAATTTTCAAAAATATCATAGCATAATTTGGACATGCAACAAAAGAAATTGTAATTTATATAACATAGAGTACTAAACAGAGGTAAAATAAAAAAGAGATATGACGAAATAAACAAACTTTTAAAAAGAGTTTCATGAATGAATACGAACCTCAAATGTTGGGTTATAAACTACAAAAGTGAATTCAATATAAAAAGGATTTGTAAATCGCCTAGGAAAGTAAGGATCCTGGAGAAAGAGTGAGAAATGATAATAATGTCAAATTTTTTGATATTGCTGATTGAACACGAGTATGCAAGTAAAGGCATAGGAAAAAAGACTAAAAAAGTTTTTGCAATTAATATTATAAATCAATTATTAACTATTTTTTTAAAATATAATCAAAATTTAAATCAACTAAAATCGTTTGATAAATATCAAATATTATCAATAGTTGTTTACAACGATCATGCGACATTGACATTAATATCGAATCAACAACAACAACAACAACAACAACAACAACAAAAACAACAAAAACAACAACAACAAACACGACAACAGTATTTGTCTTACAATTCTCTTTCAACCGTCTCGTTAAGGTGATTGAATCCGATACTGCAAAATTGATTATTGGTATTAATTATTATTATTATTATTATTATTATTATTATTATTATTATTATTATTATTATTATTATTATTATTATTATTATTATTATTATTATTATTATTATTATTATTATTATTATTATTATTATTATTATTATTATTATTATTATTATTATTATTATTATTATTATTATTATTATTATTATTATTATTATTATAATTATTATTATTATTATTATTATTATTATTATTATTATTATTATTATTATTATTATTATTATTATTATTATTATTATTATTATTATTATTATTATTATTATTATTATTATTATTATTATTATTATTTATTAAAAAGAGAGTTTGAAGACTATAAATCAGTAATATATCGATGTTTGCTGAACCTCACGAATTTTCGGCACTGCCTTTTTCAAGTGAATTTGATCATTATTACATTTAATAATAATTGTTGGGAAAAAAATAAATTTATTTCGTATTTTATAATAAATTTATTGGTTTAATTATATTTTATTTTAATTACCCAAATAATATTTCCTATTTTTTAAATTTTAAATTCTATAATTAAATTTACTTTTTAATTTTTTAATATTTTATTTTATAAAAAAACGTTTTTTATATATTATATATATTTTTTAATTTTAAATTTTAATTTAAGTATTAATTTGTATTAAGTATTAATTGAGTATTAACAAACATCGATATTTTACTGATTTATAGTCTTCAAACTCTCTTTTTAATAAATTCAATGGAAAAAATAATCAGTGGTGAAATTGGAAGAAATAAAAGTTATAAAGTTATTATTATTATTATTATTATTATTATTATTATTATTATTATTATTATTATTATTATTATTATTATTATTATTATTATTATTATTATTATTATTATTATTATTATTATTATTATTATTATTATTATTATTATTATTATTATTAATATTATTATTAATTAATTTAAATAGTAAAACAAAAAATTGTTTCATGAGAAAACGAATAAAAGTAAATAAAACTACTTTCAACTGAATCCTCTTTATCATGAGCATTCTTTCGACTAGGAGAACAGCTCTCAATACCGACTTGTAATTTGTCGACGAAAATTTGCAACTTGTCCAAGTCATATAAAATCTCATCAAAAAACTCCGAGTTCTTCATCTAATTTTTCCGGATGCACAGATGGTTGATAGGAATCTGTAATTCGATCTCGGATATTCTCCAATTGGTTGGCACATTGGTCGACCTTTTCATTCAGCTGTATGATAAAATACATAATAAAAAGTCATTAGAAATATTTATTAATTTGAAACCTCAGTATTTATCGATATCAGATCTTCTAGGTCTGTCGCACGAGTTTTGATGAATTCCTTGATGTTGTTGTATCGTTTTTTCGCATCATCGATATTTGCCATAATGTTCTTTCCTTGCACTCTGTTCACAATCTGACTTAGAGGATGTCCGGATTTTATAATAATATCCAACAGTGGTTTCTGATCTTCCCAAGAATTCGCTAAAGCCTATTCAATATGAAAAATATCAATTAAAGCACCCGAAAAAAATATAATTAATTTAATCGATTTTTACACCTAATTCCCAACAAAAGCTTTCGAAAATAATGGAAAATAAATCACTTTAAACCACAATATTACCTGCTTTCCAGAGACCTTTAAAAATTATAATTAAAAACAACCATTTAAATAAAAAAATAAGAAATTTTTAACAAAAAATATGAATATATCTACTTTAATTTCCTGTTCAGCTTTGTGCAGTTGATCAGGATCAAGATTATTGATTTTATTCTGATACATATTCTCTTCAGTTTCTATTAACCAATCTCTCAGTTTATTATAGCTATTAATATATTCTTTCGCCAGTGGGATCGCTTCATCCAATTTTTGTTGTTGACTTTCTAACGTTTTTGTGGTACTTTCAGATTGTTTTTTCACCCGATCTACAGCTGATTTTAAAGATTTCAAATCAGACCCAGGAGCCTAATAAACCAATGGGTTAATTAATTACAAATAATTTAATTGATTAACTTGACGAATCAATTTCTTCGAGTCGTTTATTGTGGAATTTATCGATTCTTTCTGTTCGTTCCAATCGGATAAAAGATTTGTAAATTCTATTTTGCATTCTTCTAACTCTGAATAGTCATTATTAATTTGGTCATTCATCTCGTTGATTTTCTGCTCGAAATTCGATAACACTTCCAAGCATTGATCGAGATTTTCTTCTTGGATCTTTGCTTTCGTACGATTGCTGCCGATTTTCGTGGCTTTCTTTGTTACCTTAATAACATCAATATTATATTTCATGGAAAGCTTTTCTTTTCTTACTTCATTTAATACTTCTTTGAAGCGTTTTTCATTTTCAACAAAAATATCTTCAACCTTTTCCAAAGAATTCTCAAAAGCGTCAACAGATTTCAATTTATCCAAATCATTTCTCGCTTGACACACCAATTTCTCAACGGAGTTTGTTTCATTCTCAAGAATTTCCATATTCCTCTCACCAACCTGTCCAGTCAACGAATCATTTTCTCGTACCAATGCCGTCAGAGATGGCAATACAAGGTCCAATTTGTTATTGGCCAATAGGAATCTTTCAGCGATCGGAATAGAATTTTCGAATAGACTCAACTTTTTCAAGGCACTCACAGATATTTCATCGAAATAATTATGTAGAATGTTTATTTTGCTGTTGATCGCCGCTGAATCATTTTCTAATTGATTTTGATCAATGAAAGAATGAAAAATTGAATTTAGAAAACCAACCAGAACTAATCTTTCTTAAATCTTCTCCAACTTGATCTAAATTTTTTAATGTTTCTTCATGCGATTTTATTTCTTTCACAAGGCTCTGAAAATGAAATGGAATAATCATCAAAATGGGATTTTTTTGTTAATTATTACAACAGCAGTTACAATTTTTAATAAAAAATAGTGAAAGTACTACTGGATCAATAAAATTTGTCAAGGTTAATTCTGAGGACGTTTTAAAATATTTCTATTAAATTGAAAGTTTTGGTAATAACCCGTAAAAAAGATTTTTCGCTGGTATTTTATTGTCCAATCACAGAGTAGCTAAATATTAACCAATCAGAAACGTTTCGAGAATATTCAACCAATGAAGTGCAAAAATTTATTTTCATTATTTATTTTTTGAATTAAATGTCATTTTTATAGTGTTTGACACTGTTATACACTGTCCAAGATAGAATGGGTTGTATTAAATCATGAATAAACTTCAGTAACAAACATCTGATGTTTTATAACATCAGTTTGGGAGGAATATTCCATTTTGAAATAACCATCAGACTTTTATAATAGTGTTATCAATTTTTGATAAAAGAAATTAAGAACTCCAAAAATTAAATCTAATTCATATATGTAGGTCTCGTTTAGCTTTTGGAGACTCATTCCTTTATGCTTAGCGATATAAATTTAGTTCACCATTTAAAGTATTAAATAAAAATAAGTCTGTTAAAAACGGATTTTTAAAATAATGACACATTGAGGGAGAAGATCAGTATTGTTTATGGCTTTGAAGTGATATTTTGTAATGTATATCTATGCTATCAAGGGTGACTTGTCAAGCAATTATTTCATTTCTTGATAATATTTTAATTTTCTCTGTATTATACTCATTGAAATAAGAAAACAAGAAGGTTTTATTTCTGTAAATTTTTATTAATCCGCAAAACACATACCAATAATAATAGCCTCCAGTTCCAAGGAGGAATCCAATGCAGGCGTTTTTCAGGAAGGTGTTACTACCGAATTAATTTGTATAGAACGCGCTATATATTATGTACCATCTTAATATATGTAAAAATACTTCTGTTTGCAGCCTTTTTTTCGGAGCCATTCACGTTAAAGTCATTATCATGAAACTCGAAATGAATATTTTTAAGTGAAAGCTTTTAAGTTAACTAAGAACTTGTTTTATTTAGTAAAATAATTTTCTATTTATAAAAGTGTTATTAGTCCAACAACTCACCTTATAGGCATTATATAATAATTACCAATTTTCTGGCTGAAGTGGTACTGTTTATTATTATCATGATTAGTGGACCTGAAACTTAGAGCTTATTAATATGTTGGCAAATTTTTTTTTTGAATTTCTCCTTTATTCTATGACAGAAAATATCAATAAAATATTCTTGTTGAAAAAAAATTGACTGTAATTTTTGTTAATTGAATTATTTTGAATAAAAATATTTTGATTAATTTAAACAAAATAAATAATATTGATTCTTAAAAATAAATATTTGCAGATAAAATGTTAAATATGTTAAAAATGTTAAAACAAAATTAGTAAATTGTGTGAAACTCAACGCACCGAAACCGGCTTGTAGAATCTCAATAATAAAAGAAAGCGTTATATAGTTAGCAAACAGCTGCATAAACTGTGAGAAGCATAAAATGTTCAGCAAGCTTTTCTCTATATCGGCATGATCCGAATTATAAATTACCGATAATTTCTTCCAAGTATCTCTTGTTTGGTATGGATCAACAATGTTTAACTTCAAATCTGTTATGGCACTCTCATACCCATAAAGGGTGTCCTCAAGCTGATTAACTAGACCGAGATAGTTACGCAACAAATTTCCAAATTTCAGTAGCAGCTCTAGCTTTTCATAATGGGATTTTTGATATTCAGAATATCGATCAAATAATTTATTTATTTTATTTTTCGAATCGATTGACACATTTTCAGGAAATACGCCGTCGACTTTATTGAGTATTTTTTTTAATTTTTTAATGCTCTCCTCAATAGAAAAGTCATCATTTTGTAGCAGCTGAATTACAGAAATTATAGAAAATTCGATCATTTTTCACTTCAATATAATTTATTAATCTTTTATTTGGTTTTCATTTAATTATTATTTTTATATATATTTTTATTTTTTACGTTTTAAATTTATACATTTTTTTATTAATATTTATTTCTATTTATTTAATAATAAATAGTTATAACATACATGGCAACGATTTAATTATGAGAAAGCGCCACTCAAATAATCGTTTTACGATATATTTCGACAGTTTTCCTGTCATCAGCAGGTAGGATAGAATAACTATAGAAATTATAGATTTTTGAGCCAATTTAGTAATTATTTTATTTTTTTTAATAAAAAATATTTTTTAAAATTTTAAAAATTATAATTTAAATAATAAATCATTTTTAATTTGCAACAACCAAAAAAAGGAGATTTTAAAATATTGAAATTTAAAATTATTTAATGTAATACGTATGTATATGTATATATGTGAGGGTTGTTGTAAATTTCTTAATTATTAAATGATTACATTCAATAATTTTAAATTTAAATACTTTAAAATCTCCTTTTATTTGGTTGCCACAAATTAAAAATGATCTATTATTTAAATTATAACTTTTATAATTTTAAAAAATATTTTTTATTTATTAATATTTTTTTAACTTTAATTTTTAATTATTTAAACTGACTTTATATTCTTGAATTCTCTTTTCCATCTCATTAGCGTCAACAGTAGGAGACGTGTCAAAGTTCGCTAAATTTTTTTCTGCTGTATCAAGCCAAATTAAAGATGGCTCGTAAAAATCTTTGAAAGATTTCGATAATTTTACAGCTCGATCATATCGACAATTTTTTCCTTCCGCAAGATTCAGAAGATTTTCGTACTTGACATTCAATTCATCCAATTCGTTTTGTAGTTGTGATTTTTTCGATTCTTTCGTGTTAACGAGCAAATCCGATCCGGCTTTACTCAACTCATCGAGGCTGGATTGTCGTTTTTTCAATCTGTCTAGCAGTAACCTATGTGAATTAAGCTGACTTTTTGATTTATGATATTCTATTGAAGGCTCTTCTTCTGCGTCTAAATCTCTTGAGATATTTTCCACAAATTCTTTCAAATTCTTCAAACTGGTGTCGAATTTTTGTTCTTTCATTAGTTTGATGTCAACGTGATTTTCAATGTCGGAAACAATTTGCATTAACCTGTCGAAAGAGTGTTTCACAGAATCCATTTCCTGTTCCATGTGCTTGAATCCCAGTCCGGAAACAACAGTACTGCAGGCCTTATTTCCTATATCTATTACTTCCTCTAATTGTTTCTTCAATGGTTTCACTTTCTGTTCCGAGAAAGCTGCAATATTTTTACTCGTATTATTTAATAATTTCGCCAATTCCGGATCATTGTTTGCTTCCTCAATTTTCCGAATGAAATCATTCTTCTTTGACTCAAATTCTGTCACGATTTTGTGCTGGAGAATCAAAGAATTCTGTCTATCGTCGATCGACTCGATGATTTGTTCATTGTTTGCTGCCAAATTATCGATTTTATGTTGTGATTTTTCTGCCGTTTCAATTTCTGTTCTGCCAAACTGTTCACTTCCGATTTCAAACTGCTTAAGCTCTTTTCAATTTCATTCGATTCACGTCGAAGATTAGCTAAATCTTGGATTTGATCTTCCAAAGAATCAAGATCCAATGATGACTGTGGAAAGTTATCAATCTTTTCTTTGAGATTCCTTTGCCTCGTCGCAAAGATTTCTATGCGACTCTTGCACTCATCCATTGCTTTGTGTTTGGAGTTGAGATAGATCAACTTTTGTGCTAGGCTACTCGACAAGACTTGGCACCGATTTACAATTTTCTCCATTTCCGGTTCCAATAGCGTAGCGTTTACTGGACTTATTTGTGCAATCGACGCAATTAGCAATTTGTTATTCTCAATGTCCGGTTTAATTAAGTGCATATCAGACTGGATCGTTTTAATTTCCGATTCAAGTTTAGACACATCAATTGGTTGTTTGTCGGCCGATTCGTCGAATTTTGAATATTCTTCGGCTTTCGTTTCAAGTTTCAATAAAGCTGACTTCAAGTAGTTCATATTTTCTGTAGTTGTTGAGATTTGTTCCTGGAGTTTCTTGAGGAATTCCTAAATAAAATTTCAAGTCATTTTAATCTGACATGGTAAAAAGATAAATTATAGAAAATTAATTAACGGAAATTAATAATTTTCTTTGTGTAATATGTAAACAAAATCAACACACCACTTGTAAACATGGATGACTTAATTTACGATTAGTGGATTAGTGGTAAAGGATAAATCAGTATTACTTTTGAGGAGACCTCCTGAGTTAGTGAGATTCAGCTTAAAAGGTGTTTTGAAATTCTAAAGGGGCAATCTTAATATAGTTTCTCGAAGGACACGAGACAAGATTTATTGTAATAAAAATATAATGAAATGGCTCTCCTCATTTAGGTCTCATTGAGATACCCTACCGCATCCATCTTAGATCTTCGATCTTTACTATTCCGATTTCTTTCATTCCAAAAACTGAAAGAACTTTAAAGACCTTTATTTTAAAGCGAAAGTAACAGAATTCTTCATGAAATGATTAGTGAGATGAAAATTAAATGGAGGATTCCTCTAAACCAGGGGTTATCAAACTTTTTCTCTTTAGGGCCAAATTCTTCAAGAATTAATCAAAATTATAATTTTCGGGCCACACACCGGGTTTCAAAACGGAATAAGACATTGGGCATAAAATTTTTGGTAGCCGACGAGTTTATCGAAAAATATTATTTTTAAGGAATTAAAAACTTTTAAATTTTTTCTTTATATGCAGAAACTTAAAATGTGTTTATAATAGCATTTGTTGCAAAAAATTCGTTTTAGGCAAAAAATACTGAAATAATGGTAGCCGACTAGTTTATCGAAAACGAGTTTATCGAAAACGAGTTTATCGAAAGCGAATAAAATCGAATAAAATATTTAAAATTTCTGTATATAAATAAAATATTTAAAAGTTTTTAATTTTTTAAAAAGAGACATGCTTTTTTGAGATAAAATCCACAATTCGTAAGTTCCTTAAAAATAAGATTTTTCGATAAACTCGTCATTCGATCAATTGATCATTCGATAAACTCGTTTTCGATAAACTTACCGGGAATCAAATTTTTAAATAAAAAGAGTAATTTATAATATAAGTTGCATATATAAACAATAAAAAATTATGTTTTTAAACTTAGCAAAAACATAATCAGCCGGCCGCACTTCGTTAACCACTGCTCTAGAC
Organism: Schmidtea polychroa; assembly: GCA_959609185.1. NCBI lineage: Eukaryota > Metazoa > Platyhelminthes > Tricladida > Dugesiidae > Schmidtea > Schmidtea polychroa. Next base: position 72,111 of record CAUHTR010000556.1, on the reverse strand, counting down.
ACAATCGGTTAGCATTGGTCTTTATAATTTCGTTGTCATACTTTTTTTATTAATCCATATACATTCATCAAAGGAAATATTTATTCTATATACAACGATAAATTTTATATCATTCAGTGTACAATTAGAATATTCACATGTAATTCTCCAGTATTTTGTTGTTCTCCAATGTCTGGCTAGCCTAACACCAGAGCTTTTGTAGCAGCTATGAAAATGCCAGGAAATAATTTTCAAAAGAACAAAAAATTTTTATTGCAAATTTATGGGAAATGTTTTTTTTAAAAATTCTTTAAATAATTTAAATAGTCCTCAATACAAATTATTTTCGCTTTCAATGGTACATTTTTCCCTGGTGCTCATAGGATTTCATTTAAACAAAAAACTTATTATTGAAGTATAAAAATATTATTATTGGAATACTTACCAATCTCTCATCGGCTTCAAGTTGAAGATCTCTTAGATCAGATTCTACTTTGAAGATAGAAGACAAATTTTTCGAGAGCAATATTTTCGAATCTATAGTATGTGAAGGGGTGATCAGGGTTTTCAGATCATTGATCTGTTGGTGCTTGTTTTCAATTGATTTTTCTGTGGATTTCAATTGCTTTATTTCAGAGTCAATTGACTCCAATCCAACCGGATAATGCTTGTTCATCTTGTGCTTTTCGATATCGATCCAAGCCTATGGAATAGATTAGTCAGGTTTCACAAGGCCGTAATCTTACTTCGATTTTATTCGTTTCATTGTTTATTTTGTTTAAATCTGTTGATGCTTGTTGATACGCAATACTGAGATTGTTGATATCGCTGTCGATATTTTCAATAACATTTGTCAGCACTGCGAGTTTATCGAATATTTGTTTCGATTTATGAGTTGGACTCTTCTCCTCATTCATTCTGTTCAATTCTGTATAGACATCTTCGACTTGTGACTTTTTGTGCTTGATATCGCCTTGAAGAATCTAAACAATATAAATCCTATATAACAATACATTAAGCGATTTTATGCAATGATCAATCTCGGATACAAACTGCTACAAATTAAGGGACGTGCTAATCGGAGACCGCAATAAAGGTTTGAAAGAGTACAAAGGAAAAAGGTTATCAATAAATCAGAGATCTGGTTGTCTGAAGCAGCAAAATAATTAGTTATTAAAATTTTAAAGTCTCTGAGATCAGATTTGTTTGTTCTGTTGGAAATATTTAATAAATTAGAATAAATGCATTAGATCAGTGGTTCTTAACCTGGGGTCATGGACCCCAAGTGGTCCGCGGCACTATTTACAAAAATCGTAAAAAATTTTTTATGTTATCTTGATATTGTAACTAAAATAATAAGTAACATTTCTTTACTGTTTTGTAGCATCAAAATTCTAACATTTGAATTTTTATGTTAAAAAATTTAAGTCGCAGTAGGCACTTTTTTTGTAAATATTTACTCGTTGCTATGATACTATTCTGTTTTTGCATTGATTCGAAGTTTTTATTGTTGCTATAATAAAGTTTAATTTAGTTGAAGTTTTTTTTCTTTTAACTTGCGGGTGTTATTTAATTCTGTCAATTGTTCCTGCACAATTATATTTGGTAAGTAAAAGTAGTGTACTGCATATTTGGTATAAAATTATAAAAAAATGTGTGTTTTACTATCAATTTATTAATTTTTAACATTTCAGGGATCCGTCGGTACCAATTATATATTTATGGGGTCCATAAGTTTGAAAAGGTTAAGAACCCCTGCATTAGATTAATAAACAAATTATTAGTATTTACACCACACTGGAAAAAATTATTTCAAAATTTAATGGTAACTTCAATAATAATATACAAATGAAATATTAATAAATTTAACATAACAGTTAGGAAATTGATTGGATCATTTCCCCGCTTAGGATATTCGTCCAATCAAATGTTATGGTTTTTAATTCGGGATTGCGCTTTGATGTGTGCATTTTGTGTTCATATTGTATTCTGCATTGTTGTTTTATTTGGAATTTTGGAATTGCTGCTTTGAATTCATTTTGATTAAGGGATTTTTGTTTAAAAAATCTGATTGTGTAGAAATTTTAAAATAAACTCTGGAAGTTTCTGGCCATGTATTAATTTTAAATAATATATGAATTTATCAATGAATGATAAACTAAACAAAATTATAAATTCAAATGATATTCATAATTTGATGCTCTATGGAACTGCAGGTTATAGAATGAATTCGAAATATTTAAATGGATTTACTGTTAGAATGAGCTTCCTTGCTGTAATGAGAAATATGGATAAAACTAAAACTGTTAGAATTATTATAACTAGTTCTCATAATCCCGAATATGATAATGGAATTAAGTTAGTTGATCGGAATGGTGAAATGCTTAGAAAAGAATGAGAATTCATTGCCATGGAATTTACTAAATGGAATTTTGATAATATCAATTTGGAAGATAATTGCTTTTTGAATTCAGACAAAACTTTGCAGCTGGATTAAAAAATTACGGAAATACTTGCTATTTTATTTAATTTAACATCGTTGAACTTAAAGGATCTCCTGTTTATGACAGCGGTGTAACAACGGCTTGGCATTGGGACAGTTGCCAAGGGCGCCGCAAAATCTCTAATTTTTGAATTTTTACTTAAACATATTTTACTTTTATCCTCGATAACAAAAAACATAATAATTAATTATATTTAAATTCATTATAATATTTTTTATGATGTTTGTTGCCTTTGTGGGGCTTCTTATCATACAAATGTCAATATGATTTTATTAGCAACACTGCAGTCACCGGAACCGGAAGGGAAAAGAAACAACAAAACTGCATAGTCTGTACTTGTTATAAAGTTTTAGTGTTTCGCAAGCGATTTAAGAATTAATTTAATGTTATTAATACTTGATCGATTTTAGATTTTTAGTAACTGAAATCAATTAATCAGTTCTTAATAAGAATAAATAAGTAATTAATTAAATTCCTTATCCAGAAAATAAATATAATCCATAAAAGTTAGACATGGATCGGAAGAAAAAAGCGGACATCGGCACCGCACAGGACGACTTGCTAAGGAAAAAGCAGTGGCGTAACAATGGCTTGGCATTAGGGCAAACATTAAAGCAAGAAATTTTAAACTTTGAGCCTTTGATATAGAACTAAGTAGAACTAAGTATCAGTGTAGTGTTACTTAAATTTACTTTTAATTGTGAGTTTCTTTATGTATGAGTTAGTGAGAATGACACATTGACACCATTGTTTTTATTTATAATACATGATACTTCAAGTATTCCTATAGTCTGTATTAACACAACAATATCCAGTTTTATCCACCAATTATTTAGTATTATTTAGTAAATAATAAACTATAAATTAGTATTGTTCCCGTCTTTTGCATTTTTGATACCCATGTAACAAACTACGCAGTTTATCATTCGATGATGTCCTCAGTGACTTTGCTCAGACAAAGTCAGGAAAGAAAATATTTTAGTTTAATATAATTCCCTAATTCTCATAGCATGTTTCAAGAGATTAAATAATAAGCCTTTGTAAATTGTATTTTTAAAACGATCTTTTGCTTCTTTTTATCAGAGTTTGCATTTTTAAGTTTGTTATGAATAAAAATGATTTTAAATTAAAGATTTATTTATACTATCTATACTTCTTAATTGTATGTCAGTTTATCTCTCTAGGAATCCGAAAATCATATTTGGTGCTGAGATATGATATCTAGTCTTATAAAGGGCCCCATATTTCAAATAGCCTAGGGCCTTTTCAGATCTAAATCCGGCACTGTCCATGTTGTTTGACTGTCACTGTAGACTACGTAATTATTGTCATAAATAAAATAAGAGAAAATCAATTATTTTTTTCTAACAATTGAAAAAGTCGGAAAGCTGAAATTTGTCAATTTGTCAAAGACACCAAAAATAAATTAGTCAAGGGCGCCGAAAACCCAGTTACGCCTCTGGTTGAGGATATTCCTGAGAAAGTCATTATCAACAGAATTATTAATAACTTAAAATCCGTATCGACAAAATTTCATTTTTATTTCAATTCATTCATTAAATCAACTTTTTTCTATCGAATGATGCATAATTTGCTCAATTTGAAGAAATACTCCTTTATTATTTATATTTCAAAACTAAATTTGTTTAAATATTACCAACAATCACATTTCGATTTACATATTTTATTTTAACTATGTAATTCGGATAAATTGATTTTAATTAATTATATGCAAATTTACGTTTTAATGATCATTTTATGTTTGAAATGAAATTTTTCTACGAAATAAAGAATTTGTTTTGTTTGGTTATATATTGTTTTTTTCACATAATTTTGTGTACACCCAGTTAGGAATCACTACATAAAAAGATAGATTAGTTAGTGCTATACATTTTATTGAATTTGATTCTCCATTAAACATATCCCTTGCTTCCAAATCAGTCTTCAACTCCAGAAATTCATCTTGAAAATATAGAAATATTTAGCAAATTTCATTTTTAATTTTATCTAAATTTTGTAAAACATAGTTTGAGGAAGAAATATTTATAATTTGACTATAAGCTTTGAAATGTATCTCTTATTAAAAGATTTCAGTTTATGAATTTATGATCTGAATTCTTGGTTCTAGGACAAAATGTCACCGGACAAAATGTCGTGGACAAAATATACATACTCAGAGTTTATCCGACAAAATATTTTGTCCCCCTATGGGTATTGGTCGCAAAGGTACTGATCACACTAAACATGTCGTAATGGTATATTATCAACAACATTTATACCATTACATATTGTCCACGACATTTTGTCCAATGACATTTTGTCCAATGACATTTTGTCCGGCCACTGAATTCTTCCCACTCGGTTGGGAGTCTTCAGTACTTGTCCATCAGTCGTAGCATATTAAAAAAGTAATTAGCTGATCCCATAGCTGTTTATTATATAATACAAGTAAAATATAAACATACTTGTAACTGACGTATATTATCCGACAAAGTTGTCGGTATTTCCATGACATCCAATGACAATAAATTAATTTGTTCTTGTTTACGTTGCAACCATTGTTCAGTATCCTCTAATTTCGTGAGTATTACATCTTCATGTTGGCTTCGTTTACCGATCATGTTGACGCTGTGATCAATTTTCCATTGGATTTCTCGACAATGTCTTGACAAATTGCTGACCTAGATACAACGCATCTTTACGCAAAATCCACCAATCAAATTATTACTTTATTCTTGATTTCATAATGAGTATTTTCATCGGATATTGATTCTAAAAGAGTTTTCGATAGATTTTCTGATTCCTGTAAGATCGACTTGATGCTGTCCAATTCTGTTTGAACTTCCTCCCAATCGAAACTGGTCATCACATTGGCATCGTTTCTAAATCGATAATCAAATCATCATTTGGTTCAAATTTGATTTACTTATCGATTTTTTCTTGGAGAAGTGCCAAACGATCACTGACAGAGTTGATAAATTTATAGAAATCTTTGCTTGGACCCATTATTGCATGGATATTTATTTCGCGATCTTTCAACAGTTTGTTTAAATTGTCAACTTTTTTCGATAGTCTTTCCAGAGTTTCTTCAATGTCATCAACCTCTGATGATGTCGGTGACATACTTCTGATGATTTCTTCACCGATATCTCGTAGCTCTTTTACGTCATTTTCTAATCCGTCCACTTCATCAATAAGCGCATTAACCTGTTGAATGAAAACCGATAATTAAAAAAAACCATAAATTGAAATATACCTGTTGCAATTGAGCATTTCCATATGAAACCGATGTACCTACGGGACCTAGAACATTTAGCATTCTTTCTTTTCGTACAATGTTATTTTCTATCGACTTTTTCATTTCATTAAACTTTTTCATTTGACTATCTGTATTTCGACGCAAATTCAAATGCTTCTTTGCTGAATCTTTTAAAGAAATGAATTTCTTCTCTAATCTGTCTAATTTTGATTTTAGTTCAACACCACCAGGCACTAATTCTCGATGACGAAGAAGATCTTGACCCATGGTTAAAATATTCATCAAGGTCGGACGCAAGTTTCTTATATCTTCATCGATCCTTGTTAAAATTATAATTATTATAATTATTATTATAATTATAATTATTATTATTATTATTATTATTATTATTATTATTATTATTATTATTATTATTATTATTATTATTATTATTATTATTATTATTATTATTATTATTATTACTATTATTATTATTATTATTATTATTATTAAAAATAAATATAACCAAAAATACCTTTCAATTTCTATTATTTCATCATTTAAAATCAAATTTTTGACTTCTACACCCAAAAGTTCATTGAGCTCACTATCAAGTTTATCCGAAAATTCTTTATACTCTTTATCAAATGATATGCATTTATTAAGGAGAGCCGCGATGTCGGATTTACGATTTATCAATTGGTCTCCGATCTCCGAGTAACGCGATTTGATGTCGTTGATTTCCAAAATCGTTTCACTAAATTCTAAAAGCATTTCATTAATAAAGGATATATGAAAGGTGCGCAAGCTCTCTATGATACCTTGATTAAGATTGACATAATCAGCACTAGACACACCACTGGATTCAGCTACCAGAATAGTGGCCGCTTTGACTATTGCCAGTGGCTGGTTTAGTTATACTAGTTGAAGATAGCGGTTGAACATATAGCTCAGATTTAATTTCTACAGCAAAACACGCAGATAATACATATATATGTTAAACGGTTATATGGAAATAATAAAGCAATAATGAATACAATCATTACTTGATGGCCTTCTTTGTGGGCTAGTCAATTTAGCTTGTTGCTCTCCGCCTAATGGGAATCCCTGCATTATCGAATCATATTCTGATCCAACTTTATAAAACGCATTGATCGCAGGGTTACACGAATTCCATTCATTAATGAAGTATTCAGTATCCTCGTGTTGATTCTGCAGTGTCAATAGGTCAATTGCAAGTGGAATGTTCATTGACAGTGTTTGCTCCCAGTTATTCAAATTTTCAATGATTTTAGCTTTCAATTGTGAATATTTTTCCGAATAATTTTTACGATCACTCAACTCTTTCAATCGAGTATTTATCAACTCATTTAAAGATGACCAGACCTTTTCCAAGTTTTCCATGCACATTTCTATACTGTTCTGATCTTTGCAATTCGGTTGTGAAATCAAGTCTTTGCAGATCTTTCTCACTTGCTCCATATCTCTCTGTTTCATATCATACCCTTCCTATACATGGATAACAATCTATATTGATAATTTAAAATAAAGTTACCTTAATTTCGTCTAATTTCTCCTGGAATTTTTCATTGTCCAGCCGAACAAACATTCTGTCCGATAGTAATTCGGTAGTTAACGCAATCCAGTCGCCACATGATTTAACTGCGACTTCAAATGAATTTAGCAATTTTCGGGTATCATTTACTTTGGCCTCGATATTTGAAGCGATTAATAATTTTTGTTTGATTCTGAATTTATAGGAAAGGTATAAAATTAATATGAAACGAAATTAAATAAAAAAATTAATTCATGAATATGTCATTTCAATTGGTCAATATTTCTAACGTGCTTTAATACTATTGGTTAGCTGTGTGATTGGATTTTATATTGATTATGTAAACATTTTTTGCAACAATAATTATTATTTTTATTATTCATATGATTTATATATTTTTAAACAACCTTGGTAGAGTCTCTTTCTGTCTTATTTAACTTTTAAATCTCAAATAAATGCTTTCTAGTTATAATTCTTTTCTGAATCCCAACCGGCATTGTTTGTCTCTAATCAGTTTTTACAGTTATCCACAACCTTGTAAATGTCGTATACGCTGTTGATTATAAAAATTCGAACAATTCATTTGTTTGGTATTACACCAATCCCTCGCTTTACGAAGTTTCGCTAAAACATAATTTTAAAAAAAATTCAGTCTTTGTTTACGAAAAAAAATTCGATTTACGAATTTTTGTTTTTTATTTAATTAGGGAAATCACGAATATAAAGAAACAGAATACAAAATAAAACAAACGAATTATGTATTTATTGTTGTGATTATTTGAACAGGGCCGTAACAAGGCATTATTGCGCCCTGTGCGGTTCATATATCTGGCGCCCCCAAAACCCGAATTCAAAACAGCCTACTATAATAATTATAATATTCATGTTGAGATTGTTAACTATTCATCTCCAGCTATTATAATAGGTGGTAATGCTCTTAAAACTTTGTTGCTAATTGAAAAAATGACAGGAACCCATTTTGTGGAATAACATTTTACAAAATACACACCAACGAGGGCATGTTAATGGACCAGTCCAATCAGCAATGTTAAAGATAGGCTAGCTAGGGTGCCCTTTTTTCGTGCATGCAATTTGATAATTTTATTTATTTTTTATTAACATTAAAAAAATGTTACATCCCAGTTTTGCGCCCCTTTCAGATGTGCGCTCGGTGCGACGGCACCGCTCGCACCACCCTTGTTAAGGCCCTGTACTTGAATATTGTAAGTAGAACATTAATATTTTGTATAAATTATTATATAAATTATTTGTGTTGTGTGGAATATATTTGGGCTGATTTTTTGTGTAATATATTGTAAATTTATAAATTTTATCTAAGTACATAATGTAAATGAAATAATACGTATAAGAATAATATCAATTTACTAAGTTGATTAAATGTTTAATGTTCCTTGAATTATTTATGTAATAGATTGTTTTTGTTATGAATAAATAAAATACATACATATTATTTTTGTTTTTGAATTACGAATGTTTTCAATAATTGATAAGATTTTTTAATTTATAAATTACCGTTTTTAATCAGAATTCTTAGTTTATATTACCGATAATTAAAATAAAAATTCGCTTAACGGAATTTCGATTTACGTTCAATTTTTTTGGGAATGAATTAATTCGTTAAGCGAGGGATTGGTGTACTTACTATTCACCGAATTTGTGTATGATATTATGTATGATATTGTGCATGATTGCATGATACTATAGCTTACTATAGTTTGATTTGCACAATGTAAATATGAATCATTTGAAGTATATTATTTGGGCGTCTCATTTACTGGTAGCTGACACATCATACATAGTGCACCCTTTTAAATGCTTATCCAGATTTAAAATAAAATAAAACATTTTTTCACATACTTATCTTCTAACTCTTTCAATTTGGGTTCATTTTTAGTGGCGTTATTCATTAAAACATTCTCCAAAAACGGTTGTCGACTGCTGATTTCAGCAAGTATAGTTTGTATTAATCTTTCTTGTTCATTGATATATTTCGGATCGAGGCTGAGAGACCCAATATTTTTTATTCTTTGATCAATTTCTTTTAACCAATGATCCAGATTATTGATTGAATACACCGTATCATCGTTGGATATTTCTTGTTCATTGATCTGTTGAAGAATATCTTGCAATCTTTTGTTTATTTCTTCAAAGTTATTTAAAGAATCATCAATAGATTTTCGAAAAAGATCGATATTTTCTTTTGTGTTACCAATTACTTCCAGAGATTTGATTGAGTCATGTAGGCAGTCTTCGATATCCTGAAATTATGGAATATTTTTATTTGCAAACTAAAGATAAATAAGTTTTAATTTTTGTTAGGATTGACTCCAACTTCTATTTCGTAAAAAAGTACAAATAGCTTGAATGTTGATCCTAACGATTTACATAATTTTCCACTCGCTCGTATAAGTATGATACTTCTATAATTAAAGAATAGGGCAACTGTAAGTTACAAGTACCGCAAAATGTCCGAATACCAATCATAATAGTATACCACTTGAAATGAAAGATTATTGTCTAATTGAAAGCAGACGAATATTTGAATAAATAACAAAAATTTACATGGAATATTAGTGTTTACAAAAGAAAAGAAGCAATGGGGAATATATCCAAAAGAGTGGACAAAAACTAATGCGGTAAAAACCGGAAAATAATGAGATATCCCATGATAAAGAAAACGAAAATACTGATTAATTACCTTTATGATTTTAGAAGTACTGGCCATTTCACCGTTCAGTCTATGGAGATTATCTGTATAAGGTAATAACAAATGAATGGACAACTGTTCCTTATTCGATAAGATTTTTTCTAATTCCTCTCGTGAGTTTTCACAGATTTCATCAATTTTCTTTTGTTTTTCCATGAGATTTTCCAAATTTTCTAAAACGTCTTTAATTTGAGATAATTTTGTCTTGTATAGCTCTTGTAAATCCTTTTGCCCATCAGTCACTTCATTTAACAATTCAGTGATTTCTTGATCGGTTTTCGAATCTTGGTTACTAACAAATGGCTCTTTGACAAAATCACTGAATTTTTTCTAAGAAAAAAATATCATTGAAAACATCATTAAAAAACATACCCTATGTTCTTCAAGTTTATTAATTTTATCAGTGAACTTTATTTTTGAACCAATCAAAACACGAATATCATTATTGTAAGACGCAAATTCATTGTCCAATAGTTTTAGATCTGTGAGGGATTTTTGCAAATTTTCAACTGATTTTACATTGGATATTTTGTCGATTGTCAATTTCAATTTATCATGGGCACTATTGCAGTCATTTAGTCGATTGATAAACTGATCAAATTCGTCAATGATCGCGATCAGCAATCTTGAACGGTTATTGAGTTCCTTTTGCGTCTGAAAATCAACAAAGGCTAAGAATATATTAGCCAATCAAATATTTATTGAAACCTGATTTGTATGGGTTTTCAATAGATTTGTAGATACTTCCAGCTCTTTTTCTATTTCCAATGGGATTGTATCGTATTTCTTCATTAGAAACCTTTCAATTTCGTGAATTAACGTAAGGACCGAAGTCTGTTGGCTGGCAAACTCGCTGTTGATATCCTGAAGGAAATAATTAATAAAACACGAAGACATCGAAAGGAGTTATAACTTGAAATTCGTCAAGCAACAATTGGTTTTCTTTTTCATTTAAAAATACTTTGACTTCTTTAAGAAGTTTTTGTTCGATTGTGGATAATTTCTCCGTTTCCGATTTCACCATTTCGATATACTTTTTGGCAACATTGGGAGCATCACCCTAAAATGTTAATTAAATAAATTGTCAAAATTAATAAGGAATTAGTAAAAACAATTAAACTGCAGGTCCAGCAGGAGTTAGCTCTTGTAAGATTAAAATTAATGCAAAACTCACTTCGCTCTCTTAAATTAATAAAGCCAGATTAAAACAAACAATTGTTAGATAATTATATTAAACTTTATGATGAAAACAAATCAAAAAAATATTTATTGAAATTAATTACTAATTTAATTGAAGCATGCAGAAAATGTTCTTGTATATTAATATACTAAATATCGGACGAAGATATCTTAGGTTGAAATAGACACAAACTGATCTAATCATTAACACTAATTATTTTCACTGATAAAAACAACAAGATGCAAATATTGAAACAAGGAAAATCAACAGTTGTGACAGCACAAAACATGCGATTCAAAATATCGTTGACAACATTCAAATTTACCTTGAGCACTGATTCACCAATCAATTCATCCCAAACCCTTTCAACTTGGATCATTTTAACAGACGAAATAGAAGTCTCCTTCGAAACAGTAGAAACCAAAGAAGACGGATTAACATAATGAGCAGTTTCAGTCAACGAAAGCATTCGCAATTCAAGAGTATGATCGAGACCGAAAATGCAACCATTCAGGAAAAGATTCATAAGACTTATACCATCTCCGTTGGGAAGAAATATTAAACCGTGATTAAGATCGATTATATCGTCAAGCAATGCTTGCGATAGATTCACAGAAGAAATTATATTGTGTTCATTCGAAATAGAGAGTATAACAGAAGAAGGGTCAATAAGATCAGAGGAAATCGCGTCAGAGAAATTCAATAACAAGTTATTGAGAGAACAATAAACGAACAAATATAATGTTTCAGAAGGATTGTTGATATTACAAAATGATTCAACAGAAAAAGTATTATTAAGCGGTGGACAGAAAGAATCATCAACTGGCTCGTCGTATTGACTAGTAAACATTAAGTCAAACTCCATGGAAGGATTAGAAAAAGAAAGAAAGGGAAAAAGAACAGATTTAGGAGGATCGTAGGATATAGAACGAGAAATATTAGAAGGAATATATGAAGAATCTAATAAATAAGGATAAAACGTAGAAGGAAAAGTTGATAATGAAAGGAAATTAGACATTTTAGATTTCGACAAAGGAAAGAGTTGGAAATGATTCTTAATAGGATTTGTAAGAGAAACAGGAGATTGATTATGATTCTGAGAAAAGCATTGGGTCAAACAGCACAGCTAATCAAAATATATATAACTTACTTCAATGACAATACGAGGTTCTTCTTCATAAGGAGACAAATGATGTAGATTTGATACAAATTCAGAATCATTATAAAAATTATTTGGAATAGTAAAAATGTTATCATCAATTTTATTATCATATAGTTGAGAAGGAGGAGAAGAAACTTTGTTACTACTTGGAAGCATTTCAGAAAGCGATACACTTTGTCCTTTCTCTGAATCATATAATGCGCTATTTTCTGCGTCAATTATTCCTCTTGCAATTGCTTCTTGTAATGACATTTCTTTTCCAGAAGTTGGATCTCGTATCGTTCCTCTCAATGTGTCTACAAGACCTTTTTCGATTGCTTCATCCAAAGTCAAATGTTTTGCGTCAGTTGAATATTCCATACTGATCTTTTCTGATTCCGTTTGCTTTTCTTTATCTATTCGTTCTTTTTCGCTTCTTAGCAAAGCACTAATATTCTTACCGCTCTCAAGCATTTCAGAAAGAGATACACTTTGTCCTTTCTCTGCATCATATATTGCGCTATTTTCTGCGTCAATTATTCCTCTTGCAATTGCTTCTTGTAATGACATTTCTTTTCCAGAAGTTGGATCTCGTATCGTTCCTCTCAATGTGTCTACAAGACCTTTTTCGATTGCTTCATCCAAAGTCAAATGTTTTGCGTCAGTTGAATATTCCATACTGATCTTTTCTGATTCCGTTTGCTTTTCTTTATCTATTCGTTCTTTTTCGCTTCTTAGCAAAGCACTAATATTCTTACCGCTCTCAAGCATTTCAGAAAGAGATACACTTTGTCCTTTCTCTGCATCATATATTGCGCTATTTTCTGCGTCAATTATTCCTCTTGCAATTGCTTCTTGTAATGACATTTCTTTTCCAGAAATTGGATCTCGTATCGTTCCTCTCAATGTGTCTACTAGACCTTTTTCGATTGCTTCATCCAAAGTCAAATGTTTTGCGTCAGTTGAATATTCCATACTGATCTTTTCTGATTCCGTTTGCTTTTCTTTATCTATTCGTTCTTTTTCGCTTCTTAGCAAAGCACTAATATTCTTACCGCTCTCAAGCATTTCAGAAAGAGATACACTTTGTCCTTTCTCTGCATCATATATTGCGCTATTTTCTGCGTCAATTATTCCTCTTGCAATTGCTTCTTGTAATGACATTTCTTTTCCAGAAATTGGATCTCGTATCGTTCCTCTCAATGTGTCTACAAGACCTTTTTCGATTGCTTCATCCAAAGTCAAATGTTTTGCGTCAGTTGAATATTCCATACTGATCTTTTCTGATTCCGTTTGCTTTTCTTTATCTATTCGTTCTTTTTCGCTTCTTAGCAAAGCACTAATATTCTTACCGCTCTCAAGCATTTCAGAAAGAGATACACTTTGTCCTTTCTCTGCATCATATATTGCGCTATTTTCTGCGTCAATTATTCCTCTTGCAATTGCTTCTTGTAATGACATTTCTTTTCCAGAAATTGGATCTCGTATCGTTCCTCTCAATGTGTCTACAAGACCTTTTTCGATTGCTTCATCCAAAGTCAAATGTTTTGCGTCAGTTGAATATTCTATACTGATCTTTTCTGATTCCGTTTGCTTTTCTTTATCTATTCGTTCTTTTTCGCTTCTTAGCAAAGCACTAATATTCTTACCGCTCTCAAGCATTTCAGAAAGAGATACACTTTGTCCTTTCTCTGCATCATATATTGCGCTATTTTCTGCGTCAATTATTCCTCTTGCAATTGCTTCTTGTAATGACATTTCTTTTCCAGAAAGTTGGATCTCGTATCGTTCCTCTCAATGTGTCTACAAGACCTTTTTCGATTGCTTCATCCAAAGTCAAATGTTTTGCGTCAGTTGAATATTCCATACTGATCTTTTCTGATTCCGTTTGCTTTTCTTTATCTATTCGTTCTTTTTCGCTTCTTAGCAAAGCACTAATATTCTTACCGCTCTCAAGCATTTCAGAAAGAGATACACTTTGTCCTTTCTCTGCATCATATATTGCGCTATTTTCTGCGTCAATTATTCCTCTTGCAATTGCTTCTTGTAATGACATTTCTTTTCCAGAAATTGGATCTCGTATCGTTCCTCTCAATGTGTCTACAAGACCTTTTTCGATTGCTTCATCCAAAGTCAAATGTTTTGCGTCAGTTGAATATTCCATACTGCATCTTTTCTGATTCCGTTTGCTTTTCTTTATCTATTCGTTCTTTTTCGCTTCTTAGCAAAGCACTAATATTCTTACCGCTCTCAAGCATTTCAGAAAGAGATACACTTTGTCCTTTCTCTGCATCATATATTGCGCTATTTTCTGCGTCAATTATTCCTCTTGCAATTGCTTCTTGTAATGACATTTCTTTTCCAGAAGTTGGATCTCGTATCGTTCCTCTCAATGTGTCTACAAGACCTTTTTCGATTGCTTCATCCAAAGTCAAATGTTTTGCGTCAGTTGAATATTCCATACTGATCTTTTCTGATTCCGTTTGCTTTTCTTTATCTATTCGTTCTTTTTCGCTTCTTAGCAAAGCACTAATATTCTTACCGCTCTCAAGCATTTCAGAAAGAGATACACTTTGTCCTTTCTCTGCATCATATATTGCGCTATTTTCTGCGTCAATTATTCCTCTTGCAATTGCTTCTTGTAATGACATTTCTTTTCCAGAAATTGGATCTCGTATCGTTCCTCTCAATGTGTCTACAAGACCTTTTTCGATTGCTTCATCCAAAGTCAAATGTTTTGCGTCAGTTGAATATTCCATACTGATCTTTTCTGATTCCGTTTGCTTTTCTTTATCTATTCGTTCTTTTTCGCTTCTTAGCAAAGCACTAATATTCTTACCGCTCTCAAGCATTTCAGAAAGAGATACACTTTGTCCTTTCTCTGCATCATATATTGCGCTATTTTCTGCGTCAATTATTCCTCTTGCAATTGCTTCTTGTAATGACATTTCTTTTCCAGAAATTGGATCTCGTATCGTTCCTCTCAATGTGTCTACAAGACCTTTTTCGATTGCTTCATCCAAAGTCAAATGTTTTGCGTCAGTTGAATATTCCATACTGATCTTTTCTGATTCCGTTTGCTTTTCTTTATCTATTCGTTCTTTTTCGCTTCTTAGCAAAGCACTAATATTCTTACCGCTCTCAAGCATTTCAGAAAGAGATACACTTTGTCCTTTCTCTGCATCATATATTGCGCTATTTTCTGCGTCAATTATTCCTCTTGCAATTGCTTCTTGTAATGACATTTCTTTTCCAGAAATTGGATCTCGTATCGTTCCTCTCAATGTGTCTACAAGACCTTTTTCGATTGCTTCATCCAAAGTCAAATGTTTTGCGTCAGTTGAATATTCCATACTGATCTTTTCTGATTCCGTTTGCTTTTCTTTATCTATTCGTTCTTTTTCGCTTCTTAGCAAAGCACTAATATTCTTACCGCTCTCAAGCATTTCAGAAAGAGATACACTTTGTCCTTTCTCTGCATCATATATTGCGCTATTTTCTGCGTCAATTATTCCTCTTGCAATTGCTTCTTGTAATGACATTTCTTTTCCAGAAATTGGATCTCGTATCGTTCCTCTCAATGTGTCTACAAGACCTTTTTCGATTGCTTCATCCAAAGTCAAATGTTTTGCGTCAGTTGAATATTCCATACTGATCTTTTCTGATTCCGTTTGCTTTTCTTTATCTATTCGTTCTTTTTCGCTTCTTAGCAAAGCACTAATATTCTTACCGCTCTCAAGCATTTCAGAAAGAGATACACTTTGTCCTTTCTCTGCATCATATATTGCGCTATTTTCTGCGTCAATTATTCCTCTTGCAATTGCTTCTTGTAATGACATTTCTTTTCCAGAAATTGGATCTCGTATCGTTCCTCTCAATGTGTCTACAAGACCTTTTTCGATTGCTTCATCCAAAGTCAAATGTTTTGCGTCAGTTGAATATTCCATACTGATCTTTTCTGATTCCGTTTGCTTTTCTTTATCTATTCGTTCTTTTTCGCTTCTTAGCAAAGCACTAATATTCTTACCGCTCTCAAGCATTTCAGAAAGAGATACACTTTGTCCTTTCTCTGCATCATATATTGCGCTATTTTCTGCGTCAATTATTCCTCTTGCAATTGCTTCTTGTAATGACATTTCTTTTCCAGAAATTGGATCTCGTATCGTTCCTCTCAATGTGTCTACAAGACCTTTTTCGATTGCTTCATCCAAAGTCAAATGTTTTGCGTCAGTTGAATATTCCATACTGATCTTTTCTGATTCCGTTTGCTTTTCTTTATCTATTCGTTCTTTTTCGCTTCTTAGCAAAGCACTAATATTCTTACCGCTCTCAAGCATTTCAGAAAGAGATACACTTTGTCCTTTCTCTGCATCATATATTGCGCTATTTTCTGCGTCAATTATTCCTCTTGCAATTGCTTCTTGTAATGACATTTCTTTTCCAGAAATTGGATCTCGTATCGTTCCTCTCAATGTGTCTACAAGACCTTTTTCGATTGCTTCATCCAAAGTCAAATGTTTTGCGTCAGTTGAATATTCCATACTGATCTTTTCTGATTCCGTTTGCTTTTCTTTATCTATTCGTTCTTTTTCGCTTCTTAGCAAAGCACTAATATTCTTACCGCTCTCAAGCATTTCAGAAAGAGATACACTTTGTCCTTTCTCTGCATCATATATTGCGCTATTTTCTGCGTCAATTATTCCTCTTGCAATTGCTTCTTGTAATGACATTTCTTTTCCAGAAATTGGATCTCGTATCGTTCCTCTCAATGTGTCTACAAGACCTTTTTCGATTGCTTCATCCAAAGTCAAATGTTTTGCGTCAGTTGAATATTCCATACTGATCTTTTCTGATTCCGTTTGCTTTTCTTTATCTATTCGTTCTTTTTCGCTTCTTAGCAAAGCACTAATATTCTTACCGCTCTCAAGCATTTCAGAAAGAGATACACTTTGTCCTTTCTCTGCATCATATATTGCGCTATTTTCTGCGTCAATTATTCCTCTTGCAATTGCTTCTTGTAATGACATTTCTTTTCCAGAAATTGGATCTCGTATCGTTCCTCTCAATGTGTCTACAAGACCTTTTTCGATTGCTTCATCCAAAGTCAAATGTTTTGCGTCAGTTGAATATTCCATACTGATCTTTTCTGATTCCGTTTGCTTTTCTTTATCTATTCGTTCTTTTTCGCTTCTTAGCAAAGCACTAATATTCTTACCGCTCTCAAGCATTTCAGAAAGAGATACACTTTGTCCTTTCTCTGCATCATATATTGCGCTATTTTCTGCGTCAATTATTCCTCTTGCAATTGCTTCTTGTAATGACATTTCTTTTCCAGAAATTGGATCTCGTATCGTTCCTCTCAATGTGTCTACAAGACCTTTTTCGATTGCTTCATCCAAAGTCAAATGTTTTGCGTCAGTTGAATATTCCATACTGATCTTTTCTGATTCCGTTTGCTTTTCTTTATCTATTCGTTCTTTTTCGCTTCTTAGCAAAGCACTAATATTCTTACCGCTCTCAAGCATTTCAGAAAGAGATACACTTTGTCCTTTCTCTGCATCATATATTGCGCTATTTTCTGCGTCAATTATTCCTCTTGCAATTGCTTCTTGTAATGACATTTCTTTTCCAGAAATTGGATCTCGTATCGTTCCTCTCAATGTGTCTACAAGACCTTTTTCGATTGCTTCATCCAAAGTCAAATGTTTTGCGTCAGTTGAATATTCCATACTGATCTTTTCTGATTCCGTTTGCTTTTCTTTATCTATTCGTTCTTTTTCGCTTCTTAGCAAAGCACTAATATTCTTACCGCTCTCAAGCATTTCAGAAAGAGATACACTTTGTCCTTTCTCTGCATCATATATTGCGCTATTTTCTGCGTCAATTATTCCTCTTGCAATTGCTTCTTGTAATGACATTTCTTTTCCAGAAATTGGATCTCGTATCGTTCCTCTCAATGTGTCTACAAGACCTTTTTCGATTGCTTCATCCAAAGTCAAATGTTTTGCGTCAGTTGAATATTCCATACTGATCTTTTCTGATTCCGTTTGCTTTTCTTTATCTATTCGTTCTTTTTCGCTTCTTAGCAAAGCACTAATATTCTTACCGCTCTCAAGCATTTCAGAAAGAGATACACTTTGTCCTTTCTCTGCATCATATATTGCGCTATTTTCTGCGTCAATTATTCCTCTTGCAATTGCTTCTTGTAATGACATTTCTTTTCCAGAAATTGGATCTCGTATCGTTCCTCTCAATGTGTCTACAAGACCTTTTTCGATTGCTTCATCCAAAGTCAAATGTTTTGCGTCAGTTGAATATTCCATACTGATCTTTTCTGATTCCGTTTGCTTTTCTTTATCTATTCGTTCTTTTTCGCTTCTTAGCAAAGCACTAATATTCTTACCGCTCTCAAGCATTTCAGAAAGAGATACACTTTGTCCTTTCTCTGCATCATATATTGCGCTATTTTCTGCGTCAATTATTCCTCTTGCAATTGCTTCTTGTAATGACATTTCTTTTCCAGAAATTGGATCTCGTATCGTTCCTCTCAATGTGTCTACAAGACCTTTTTCGATTGCTTCATCCAAAGTCAAATGTTTGCGTCAGTTGAATATTCCATACTGATCTTTTCTGATTCCGTTTGCTTTTCTTTATCTATTCGTTCTTTTTCGCTTCTTAGCAAAGCACTAATATTCTTACCGCTCTCAAGCATTTCAGAAAGAGATACACTTTGTCCTTTCTCTGCATCATATATTGCGCTATTTTCTGCGTCAATTATTCCTCTTGCAATTGCTTCTTGTAATGACATTTCTTTTCCAGAAATTGGATCTCGTATCGTTCCTCTCAATGTGTCTACAAGACCTTTTTCGATTGCTTCATCCAAAGTCAAATGTTTTGCGTCAGTTGAATATTCCATACTGATCTTTTCTGATTCCGTTTGCTTTTCTTTATCTATTCGTTCTTTTTCGCTTCTTAGCAAAGCACTAATATTCTTACCGCTCTCAAGCATTTCAGAAAGAGATACACTTTGTCCTTTCTCTGCATCATATATTGCGCTATTTTCTGCGTCAATTATTCCTCTTGCAATTGCTTCTTGTAATGACATTTCTTTTCCAGAAATTGGATCTCGTATCGTTCCTCTCAATGTGTCTACAAGACCTTTTTCGATTGCTTCATCCAAAGTCAAATGTTTTGCGTCAGTTGAATATTCCATACTGATCTTTTCTGATTCCGTTTGCTTTTCTTTATCTATTCGTTCTTTTTCGCTTCTTAGCAAAGCACTAATATTCTTACCGCTCTCAAGCATTTCAGAAAGAGATACACTTTGTCCTTTCTCTGCATCATATATTGCGCTATTTTCTGCGTCAATTATTCCTCTTGCAATTGCTTCTTGTAATGACATTTCTTTTCCAGAAATTGGATCTCGTATCGTTCCTCTCAATGTGTCTACAAGACCTTTTTCGATTGCTTCATCCAAAGTCAAATGTTTTGCGTCAGTTGAATATTCCATACTGATCTTTTCTGATTCCGTTTGCTTTTCTTTATCTATTCGTTCTTTTTCGCTTCTTAGCAAAGCACTAATATTCTTACCGCTCTCAAGCATTTCAGAAAGAGATACACTTTGTCCTTTCTCTGCATCATATATTGCGCTATTTTCTGCGTCAATTATTCCTCTTGCAATTGCTTCTTGTAATGACATTTCTTTTCCAGAAATTGGATCTCGTATCGTTCCTCTCAATGTGTCTACAAGACCTTTTTCGATTGCTTCATCCAAAGTCAAATGTTTTGCGTCAGTTGAATATTCCATACTGATCTTTTCTGATTCCGTTTGCTTTTCTTTATCTATTCGTTCTTTTTCGCTTCTTAGCAAAGCACTAATATTCTTACCGCTCTCAAGCATTTCAGAAAGAGATACACTTTGTCCTTTCTCTGCATCATATATTGCGCTATTTTCTGCGTCAATTATTCCTCTTGCAATTGCTTCTTGTAATGACATTTCTTTTCCAGAAATTGGATCTCGTATCGTTCCTCTCAATGTGTCTACAAGACCTTTTTCGATTGCTTCATCCAAAGTCAAATGTTTTGCGTCAGTTGAATATTCCATACTGATCTTTTCTGATTCCGTTTGCTTTTCTTTATCTATTCGTTCTTTTTCGCTTCTTAGCAAAGCACTAATATTCTTACCGCTCTCAAGCATTTCAGAAAGAGATACACTTTGTCCTTTCTCTGCATCATATATTGCGCTATTTTCTGCGTCAATTATTCCTCTTGCAATTGCTTCTTGTAATGACATTTCTTTTCCAGAAATTGGATCTCGTATCGTTCCTCTCAATGTGTCCTACAAGACCTTTTTCGATTGCTTCATCCAAAGTCAAATGTTTTGCGTCAGTTGAATATTCCATACTGATCTTTTCTGATTCCGTTTGCTTTTCTTTATCTATTCGTTCTTTTTCGCTTCTTAGCAAAGCACTAATATTCTTACCGCTCTCAAGCATTTCAGAAAGAGATACACTTTGTCCTTTCTCTGCATCATATATTGCGCTATTTTCTGCGTCAATTATTCCTCTTGCAATTGCTTCTTGTAATGACATTTCTTTTCCAGAAATTGGATCTCGTATCGTTCCTCTCAATGTGTCTACAAGACCTTTTTCGATTGCTTCATCCAAAGTCAAATGTTTTGCGTCAGTTGAATATTCCATACTGATCTTTTCTGATTCCGTTTGCTTTTCTTTATCTATTCGTTCTTTTTCGCTTCTTAGCAAAGCACTAATATTCTTACCGCTCTCAAGCATTTCAGAAAGAGATACACTTTGTCCTTTCTCTGCATCATATATTGCGCTATTTTCTGCGTCAATTATTCCTCTTGCAATTGCTTCTTGTAATGACATTTCTTTTCCAGAAATTGGATCTCGTATCGTTCCTCTCAATGTGTCTACAAGACCTTTTTCGATTGCTTCATCCAAAGTCAAATGTTTTGCGTCAGTTGAATATTCCATACTGATCTTTTCTGATTCCGTTTGCTTTTCTTTATCTATTCGTTCTTTTTCGCTTCTTAGCAAAGCACTAATATTCTTACCGCTCTCAAGCATTTCAGAAAGAGATACACTTTGTCCTTTCTCTGCATCATATATTGCGCTATTTTCTGCGTCAATTATTCCTCTTGCAATTGCTTCTTGTAATGACATTTCTTTTCCAGAAATTGGATCTCGTATCGTTCCTCTCAATGTGTCTACAAGACCTTTTTCGATTGCTTCATCCAAAGTCAAATGTTTTGCGTCAGTTGAATATTCCATACTGATCTTTTCTGATTCCGTTTGCTTTTCTTTATCTATTCGTTCTTTTTCGCTTCTTAGCAAAGCACTAATATTCTTACCGCTCTCAAGCATTCAGAAAGAGATACACTTTGTCCTTTCTCTGCATCATATATTGCGCTATTTTCTGCGTCAATTATTCCTCTTGCAATTGCTTCTTGTAATGACATTTCTTTTCCAGAAATTGGATCTCGTATCGTTCCTCTCAATGTGTCTACAAGACCTTTTTCGATTGCTTCATCCAAAGTCAAATGTTTTGCGTCAGTTGAATATTCCATACTGATCTTTTCTGATTCCGTTTGCTTTTCTTTATCTATTCGTTCTTTTTCGCTTCTTAGCAAAGCACTAATATTCTTACCGCTCTCAAGCATTTCAGAAAGAGATACACTTTGTCCTTTCTCTGCATCATATATTGCGCTATTTTCTGCGTCAATTATTCCTCTTGCAATTGCTTCTTGTAATGACATTTCTTTTCCAGAAATTGGATCTCGTATCGTTCCTCTCAATGTGTCTACAAGACCTTTTTCGATTGCTTCATCCAAAGTCAAATGTTTTGCGTCAGTTGAATATTCCATACTGATCTTTTCTGATTCCGTTTGCTTTTCTTTATCTATTCGTTCTTTTTCGCTTCTTAGCAAAGCACTAATATTCTTACCGCTCTCAAGCATTTCAGAAAGAGATACACTTTGTCCTTTCTCTGCATCATATATTGCGCTATTTTCTGCGTCAATTATTCCTCTTGCAATTGCTTCTTGTAATGACATTTCTTTTCCAGAAATTGGATCTCGTATCGTTCCTCTCAATGTGTCTACAAGACCTTTTTCGATTGCTTCATCCAAAGTCAAATGTTTTGCGTCAGTTGAATATTCCATACTGATCTTTTCTGATTCCGTTTGCTTTTCTTTATCTATTCGTTCTTTTTCGCTTCTTAGCAAAGCACTAATATTCTTACCGCTCTCAAGCATTTCAGAAAGAGATACACTTTGTCCTTTCTCTGCATCATATATTGCGCTATTTTCTGCGTCAATTATTCCTCTTGCAATTGCTTCTTGTAATGACATTTCTTTTCCAGAAATTGGATCTCGTATCGTTCCTCTCAATGTGTCTACAAGACCTTTTTCGATTGCTTCATCCAAAGTCAAATGTTTTGCGTCAGTTGAATATTCCATACTGATCTTTTCTGATTCCGTTTGCTTTTCTTTATCTATTCGTTCTTTTTCGCTTCTTAGCAAAGCACTAATATTCTTACCGCTCTCAAGCATTTCAGAAAGAGATACACTTTGTCCTTTCTCTGCATCATATATTGCGCTATTTTCTGCGTCAATTATTCCTCTTGCAATTGCTTCTTGTAATGACATTTCTTTTCCAGAAATTGGATCTCGTATCGTTCCTCTCAATGTGTCTACAAGACCTTTTTCGATTGCTTCATCCAAAGTCAAATGTTTTGCGTCAGTTGAATATTCCATACTGATCTTTTCTGATTCCGTTTGCTTTTCTTTATCTATTCGTTCTTTTTCGCTTCTTAGCAAAGCACTAATATTCTTACCGCTCTCAAGCATTTCAGAAAGAGATACACTTTGTCCTTTCTCTGCATCATATATTGCGCTATTTTCTGCGTCAATTATTCCTCTTGCAATTGCTTCTTGTAATGACATTTCTTTTCCAGAAATTGGATCTCGTATCGTTCCTCTCAATGTGTCTACAAGACCTTTTTCGATTGCTTCATCCAAAGTCAAATGTTTTGCGTCAGTTGAATATTCCATACTGATCTTTTCTGATTCCGTTTGCTTTTCTTTATCTATTCGTTCTTTTCGCTTCTTAGCAAAGCACTAATATTCTTACCGCTCTCAAGCATTTCAGAAAGAGATACACTTTGTCCTTTCTCTGCATCATATATTGCGCTATTTTCTGCGTCAATTATTCCTCTTGCAATTGCTTCTTGTAATGACATTTCTTTTCCAGAAATTGGATCTCGTATCGTTCCTCTCAATGTGTCTACAAGACCTTTTTCGATTGCTTCATCCAAAGTCAAATGTTTTGCGTCAGTTGAATATTCCATACTGATCTTTTCTGATTCCGTTTGCTTTTCTTTATCTATTCGTTCTTTTCGCTTCTTAGCAAAGCACTAATATTCTTACCGCTCTCAAGCATTTCAGAAAGAGATACACTTTGTCCTTTCTCTGCATCATATATTGCGCTATTTTCTGCGTCAATTATTCCTCTTGCAATTGCTTCTTGTAATGACATTTCTTTTCCAGAAATTGGATCTCGTATCGTTCCTCTCAATGTGTCTACAAGACCTTTTTCGATTGCTTCATCCAAAGTCAAATGTTTTGCGTCAGTTGAATATTCCATACTGATCTTTTCTGATTCCGTTTGCTTTTCTTTATCTATTCGTTCTTTTTCGCTTCTTAGCAAAGCACTAATATTCTTACCGCTCTCAAGCATTTCAGAAAGAGATACACTTTGTCCTTTCTCTGCATCATATATTGCGCTATTTTCTGCGTCAATTATTCCTCTTGCAATTGCTTCTTGTAATGACATTTCTTTTCCAGAAAGTTGGATCTCGTATCGTTCCTCTCAATGTGTCTACAAGACCTTTTTCGATTGCTTCATCCAAAGTCAAATGTTTTGCGTCAGTTGAATATTCCATACTGATCTTTTCTGATTCCGTTTGCTTTTCTTTATCTATTCGTTCTTTTTCGCTTCTTAGCAAAGCACTAATATTCTTACCGCTCTCAAGCATTTCAGAAAGAGATACACTTTGTCCTTTCTCTGCATCATATATTGCGCTATTTTCTGCGTCAATTATTCCTCTTGCAATTGCTTCTTGTAATGACATTTCTTTTCCAGAAATTGGATCTCGTATCGTTCCTCTCAATGTGTCTACAAGACCTTTTTCGATTGCTTCATCCAAAGTCAAATGTTTTGCGTCAGTTGAATATTCCATACTGATCTTTTCTGATTCCGTTTGCTTTTCTTTATCTATTCGTTCTTTTTCGCTTCTTAGCAAAGCACTAATATTCTTACCGCTCTCAAGCATTTCAGAAAGAGATACACTTTGTCCTTTCTCTGCATCATATATTGCGCTATTTTCTGCGTCAATTATTCCTCTTGCAATTGCTTCTTGTAATGACATTTCTTTTCCAGAAATTGGATCTCGTATC
This sequence comes from Schmidtea polychroa, assembly GCA_959609185.1. NCBI lineage: Eukaryota > Metazoa > Platyhelminthes > Tricladida > Dugesiidae > Schmidtea > Schmidtea polychroa. The sequence goes on along the minus strand of CAUHTR010000556.1, from coordinate 47,308 downwards.
GTTCCTCTCAATGTGTCTACAAGACCTTTTTCGATTGCTTCATCCAAAGTCAAATGTTTTGCGTCAGTTGAATATTCCATACTGATCTTTTCTGATTCCGTTTGCTTTTCTTTATCTATTCGTTCTTTTTCGCTTCTTAGCAAAGCACTAATATTCTTACCGCTCTCAAGCATTTCAGAAAGAGATACACTTTGTCCTTTCTCTGCATCATATATTGCGCTATTTTCTGCGTCAATTATTCCTCTTGCAATTGCTTCTTGTAATGACATTTCTTTTCCAGAAATTGGATCTCGTATCGTTCCTCTCAATGTGTCTACAAGACCTTTTTCGATTGCTTCATCCAAAGTCAAATGTTTTGCGTCAGTTGAATATTCCATACTGATCTTTTCTGATTCCGTTTGCTTTTCTTTATCTATTCGTTCTTTTTCGCTTCTTAGCAAAGCACTAATATTCTTACCGCTCTCAAGCATTTCAGAAAGAGATACACTTTGTCCTTTCTCTGCATCATATATTGCGCTATTTTCTGCGTCAATTATTCCTCTTGCAATTGCTTCTTGTAATGACATTTCTTTTCCAGAAATTGGATCTCGTATCGTTCCTCTCAATGTGTCTACAAGACCTTTTTCGATTGCTTCATCCAAAGTCAAATGTTTTGCGTCAGTTGAATATTCCATACTGATCTTTTCTGATTCCGTTTGCTTTTCTTTATCTATTCGTTCTTTTTCGCTTCTTAGCAAAGCACTAATATTCTTACCGCTCTCAAGCATTTCAGAAAGAGATACACTTTGTCCTTTCTCTGCATCATATATTGCGCTATTTTCTGCGTCAATTATTCCTCTTGCAATTGCTTCTTGTAATGACATTTCTTTTCCAGAAATTGGATCTCGTATCGTTCCTCTCAATGTGTCTACAAGACCTTTTTCGATTGCTTCATCCAAAGTCAAATGTTTTGCGTCAGTTGAATATTCCATACTGATCTTTTCTGATTCCGTTTGCTTTTCTTTATCTATTCGTTCTTTTTCGCTTCTTAGCAAAGCACTAATATTCTTACCGCTCTCAAGCATTTCAGAAAGAGATACACTTTGTCCTTTCTCTGCATCATATATTGCGCTATTTTCTGCGTCAATTATTCCTCTTGCAATTGCTTCTTGTAATGACATTTCTTTTCCAGAAATTGGATCTCGTATCGTTCCTCTCAATGTGTCTACAAGACCTTTTTCGATTGCTTCATCCAAAGTCAAATGTTTTGCGTCAGTTGAATATTCCATACTGATCTTTTCTGATTCCGTTTGCTTTTCTTTATCTATTCGTTCTTTTTCGCTTCTTAGCAAAGCACTAATATTCTTACCGCTCTCAAGCATTTCAGAAAGAGATACACTTTGTCCTTTCTCTGCATCATATATTGCGCTATTTTCTGCGTCAATTATTCCTCTTGCAATTGCTTCTTGTAATGACATTTCTTTTCCAGAAATTGGATCTCGTATCGTTCCTCTCAATGTGTCTACAAGACCTTTTTCGATTGCTTCATCCAAAGTCAAATGTTTTGCGTCAGTTGAATATTCCATACTGATCTTTTCTGATTCCGTTTGCTTTTCTTTATCTATTCGTTCTTTTTCGCTTCTTAGCAAAGCACTAATATTCTTACCGCTCTCAAGCATTTCAGAAAGAGATACACTTTGTCCTTTCTCTGCATCATATATTGCGCTATTTTCTGCGTCAATTATTCCTCTTGCAATTGCTTCTTGTAATGACATTTCTTTTCCAGAAATTGGATCTCGTATCGTTCCTCTCAATGTGTCTACAAGACCTTTTTCGATTGCTTCATCCAAAGTCAAATGTTTTGCGTCAGTTGAATATTCCATACTGATCTTTTCTGATTCCGTTTGCTTTTCTTTATCTATTCGTTCTTTTTCGCTTCTTAGCAAAGCACTAATATTCTTACCGCTCTCAAGCATTTCAGAAAGAGATACACTTTGTCCTTTCTCTGCATCATATATTGCGCTATTTTCTGCGTCAATTATTCCTCTTGCAATTGCTTCTTGTAATGACATTTCTTTTCCAGAAATTGGATCTCGTATCGTTCCTCTCAATGTGTCTACAAGACCTTTTTCGATTGCTTCATCCAAAGTCAAATGTTTTGCGTCAGTTGAATATTCCATACTGATCTTTTCTGATTCCGTTTGCTTTTCTTTATCTATTCGTTCTTTTTCGCTTCTTAGCAAAGCACTAATATTCTTACCGCTCTCAAGCATTTCAGAAAGAGATACACTTTGTCCTTTCTCTGCATCATATATTGCGCTATTTTCTGCGTCAATTATTCCTCTTGCAATTGCTTCTTGTAATGACATTTCTTTTCCAGAAATTGGATCTCGTATCGTTCCTCTCAATGTGTCTACAAGACCTTTTTCGATTGCTTCATCCAAAGTCAAATGTTTTGCGTCAGTTGAATATTCCATACTGATCTTTTCTGATTCCGTTTGCTTTTCTTTATCTATTCGTTCTTTTTCGCTTCTTAGCAAAGCACTAATATTCTTACCGCTCTCAAGCATTTCAGAAAGAGATACACTTTGTCCTTTCTCTGCATCATATATTGCGCTATTTTCTGCGTCAATTATTCCTCTTGCAATTGCTTCTTGTAATGACATTTCTTTTCCAGAAATTGGATCTCGTATCGTTCCTCTCAATGTGTCTACAAGACCTTTTTCGATTGCTTCATCCAAAGTCAAATGTTTTGCGTCAGTTGAATATTCCATACTGATCTTTTCTGATTCCGTTTGCTTTTCTTTATCTATTCGTTCTTTTTCGCTTCTTAGCAAAGCACTAATATTCTTACCGCTCTCAAGCATTTCAGAAAGAGATACACTTTGTCCTTTCTCTGCATCATATATTGCGCTATTTTCTGCGTCAATTATTCCTCTTGCAATTGCTTCTTGTAATGACATTTCTTTTCCAGAAATTGGATCTCGTATCGTTCCTCTCAATGTGTCCTACAAGACCTTTTTCGATTGCTTCATCCAAAGTCAAATGTTTTGCGTCAGTTGAATATTCCATACTGATCTTTTCTGATTCCGTTTGCTTTTCTTTATCTATTCGTTCTTTTTCGCTTCTTAGCAAAGCACTAATATTCTTACCGCTCTCAAGCATTTCAGAAAGAGATACACTTTGTCCTTTCTCTGCATCATATATTGCGCTATTTTCTGCGTCAATTATTCCTCTTGCAATTGCTTCTTGTAATGACATTTCTTTTCCAGAAATTGGATCTCGTATCGTTCCTCTCAATGTGTCTACAAGACCTTTTTCGATTGCTTCATCCAAAGTCAAATGTTTTGCGTCAGTTGAATATTCCATACTGATCTTTTCTGATTCCGTTTGCTTTTCTTTATCTATTCGTTCTTTTTCGCTTCTTAGCAAAGCACTAATATTCTTACCGCTCTCAAGCATTTCAGAAAGAGATACACTTTGTCCTTTCTCTGCATCATATATTGCGCTATTTTCTGCGTCAATTATTCCTCTTGCAATTGCTTCTTGTAATGACATTTCTTTTCCAGAAATTGGATCTCGTATCGTTCCTCTCAATGTGTCTACAAGACCTTTTTCGATTGCTTCATCCAAAGTCAAATGTTTTGCGTCAGTTGAATATTCCATACTGATCTTTTCTGATTCCGTTTGCTTTTCTTTATCTATTCGTTCTTTTTCGCTTCTTAGCAAAGCACTAATATTCTTACCGCTCTCAAGCATTTCAGAAAGAGATACACTTTGTCCTTTCTCTGCATCATATATTGCGCTATTTTCTGCGTCAATTATTCCTCTTGCAATTGCTTCTTGTAATGACATTTCTTTTCCAGAAATTGGATCTCGTATCGTTCCTCTCAATGTGTCTACAAGACCTTTTTCGATTGCTTCATCCAAAGTCAAATGTTTTGCGTCAGTTGAATATTCCATACTGATCTTTTCTGATTCCGTTTGCTTTTCTTTATCTATTCGTTCTTTTTCGCTTCTTAGCAAAGCACTAATATTCTTACCGCTCTCAAGCATTTCAGAAAGAGATACACTTTGTCCTTTCTCTGCATCATATATTGCGCTATTTTCTGCGTCAATTATTCCTCTTGCAATTGCTTCTTGTAATGACATTTCTTTTCCAGAAATTGGATCTCGTATCGTTCCTCTCAATGTGTCTACAAGACCTTTTTCGATTGCTTCATCCAAAGTCAAATGTTTTGCGTCAGTTGAATATTCCATACTGATCTTTTCTGATTCCGTTTGCTTTTCTTTATCTATTCGTTCTTTTTCGCTTCTTAGCAAAGCACTAATATTCTTACCGCTCTCAAGCATTTCAGAAAGAGATACACTTTGTCCTTTCTCTGCATCATATATTGCGCTATTTTCTGCGTCAATTATTCCTCTTGCAATTGCTTCTTGTAATGACATTTCTTTTCCAGAAATTGGATCTCGTATCGTTCCTCTCAATGTGTCTACAAGACCTTTTTCGATTGCTTCATCCAAAGTCAAATGTTTTGCGTCAGTTGAATATTCCATACTGATCTTTTCTGATTCCGTTTGCTTTTCTTTATCTATTCGTTCTTTTTCGCTTCTTAGCAAAGCACTAATATTCTTACCGCTCTCAAGCATTTCAGAAAGAGATACACTTTGTCCTTTCTCTGCATCATATATTGCGCTATTTTCTGCGTCAATTATTCCTCTTGCAATTGCTTCTTGTAATGACATTTCTTTTCCAGAAATTGGATCTCGTATCGTTCCTCTCAATGTGTCTACAAGACCTTTTTCGATTGCTTCATCCAAAGTCAAATGTTTTGCGTCAGTTGAATATTCCATACTGATCTTTTCTGATTCCGTTTGCTTTTCTTTATCTATTCGTTCTTTTTCGCTTCTTAGCAAAGCACTAATATTCTTACCGCTCTCAAGCATTTCAGAAAGAGATACACTTTGTCCTTTCTCTGCATCATATATTGCGCTATTTTCTGCGTCAATTATTCCTCTTGCAATTGCTTCTTGTAATGACATTTCTTTTCCAGAAATTGGATCTCGTATCGTTCCTCTCAATGTGTCTACAAGACCTTTTTCGATTGCTTCATCCAAAGTCAAATGTTTTGCGTCAGTTGAATATTCCATACTGATCTTTTCTGATTCCGTTTGCTTTTCTTTATCTATTCGTTCTTTTTCGCTTCTTAGCAAAGCACTAATATTCTTACCGCTCTCAAGCATTTCAGAAAGAGATACACTTTGTCCTTTCTCTGCATCATATATTGCGCTATTTTCTGCGTCAATTATTCCTCTTGCAATTGCTTCTTGTAATGACATTTCTTTTCCAGAAATTGGATCTCGTATCGTTCCTCTCAATGTGTCTACAAGACCTTTTCGATTGCTTCATCCAAAGTCAAATGTTTTGCGTCAGTTGAATATTCCATACTGATCTTTTCTGATTCCGTTTGCTTTTCTTTATCTATTCGTTCTTTTTCGCTTCTTAGCAAAGCACTAATATTCTTACCGCTCTCAAGCATTTCAGAAAGAGATACACTTTGTCCTTTCTCTGCATCATATATTGCGCTATTTTCTGCGTCAATTATTCCTCTTGCAATTGCTTCTTGTAATGACATTTCTTTTCCAGAAATTGGATCTCGTATCGTTCCTCTCAATGTGTCTACAAGACCTTTTTCGATTGCTTCATCAAAGTCAAATGTTTTGCGTCAGTTGAATATTCCATACTGATCTTTTCTGATTCCGTTTGCTTTTCTTTATCTATTCGTTCTTTTTCGCTTCTTAGCAAAGCACTAATATTCTTACCGCTCTCAAGCATTTCAGAAAGAGATACACTTTGTCCTTTCTCTGCATCATATATTGCGCTATTTTCTGCGTCAATTATTCCTCTTGCAATTGCTTCTTGTAATGACATTTCTTTTCCAGAAATTGGATCTCGTATCGTTCCTCTCAATGTGTCTCCAAGACCTTTTTCGATTGCTTCATCCAAAGTCAAATGTTTTGCGTCAGTTGAATATTCCATACTGATCTTTTCTGATTCCGTTTGCTTTTCTTTATCTATTCGTTCTTTTTCGCTTCTTAGCAAAGCACTAATATTCTTACCGCTCTCAAGCATTTCAGAAAGAGATACACTTTGTCCTTTCTCTGCATCATATATTGCGCTATTTTCTGCGTCAATTATTCCTCTTGCAATTGCTTCTTGTAATGACATTTCTTTTCCAGAAATTGGATCTCGTATCGTTCCTCTCAATGTGTCTACAAGACCTTTTTCGATTGCTTCATCCAAAGTCAAATGTTTTGCGTCAGTTGAATATTCCATACTGATCTTTTCTGATTCCGTTTGCTTTTCTTTATCTATTCGTTCTTTTTCGCTTCTTAGCAAAGCACTAATATTCTTACCGCTCTCAAGCATTTCAGAAAGAGATACACTTTGTCCTTTCTCTGCATCATATATTGCGCTATTTCTGCGTCAATTATTCCTCTTGCAATTGCTTCTTGTAATGACATTTCTTTTCCAGAAATTGGATCTCGTATCGTTCCTCTCAATGTGTCTACAAGACCTTTTTCGATTGCTTCATCCAAAGTCAAATGTTTTGCGTCAGTTGAATATTCCATACTGATCTTTTCTGATTCCGTTTGCTTTTCTTTATCTATTCGTTCTTTTTCGCTTCTTAGCAAAGCACTAATATTCTTACCGCTCTCAAGCATTTCAGAAAGAGATACACTTTGTCCTTTCTCTGCATCATATATTGCGCTATTTTCTGCGTCAATTATTCCTCTTGCAATTGCTTCTTGTAATGACATTTCTTTTCCAGAAATTGGATCTCGTATCGTTCCTCTCAATGTGTCTACAAGACCTTTTTCGATTGCTTCATCCAAAGTCAAATGTTTTGCGTCAGTTGAATATTCCATACTGATCTTTTCTGATTCCGTTTGCTTTTCTTTATCTATTCGTTCTTTTTCGCTTCTTAGCAAAGCACTAATATTCTTACCGCTCTCAAGCATTTCAGAAAGAGATACACTTTGTCCTTTCTCTGCATCATATATTGCGCTATTTTCTGCGTCAATTATTCCTCTTGCAATTGCTTCTTGTAATGACATTTCTTTTCCAGAAATTGGATCTCGTATCGTTCCTCTCAATGTGTCTACAAGACCTTTTTCGATTGCTTCATCCAAAGTCAAATGTTTTGGCGTCAGTTGAATATTCCATACTGATCTTTTCTGATTCCGTTTGCTTTTCTTTATCTATTCGTTCTTTTTCGCTTCTTAGCAAAGCACTAATATTCTTACCGCTCTCAAGCATTTCAGAAAGAGATACACTTTGTCCTTTCTCTGCATCATATATTGCGCTATTTTCTGCGTCAATTATTCCTCTTGCAATTGCTTCTTGTAATGACATTTCTTTTCCAGAAATTGGATCTCGTATCGTTCCTCTCAATGTGTCTACAAGACCTTTTTCGATTGCTTCATCCAAAGTCAAATGTTTTGCGTCAGTTGAATATTCCATACTGATCTTTTCTGATTCCGTTTGCTTTTCTTTATCTATTCGTTCTTTTTCGCTTCTTAGCAAAGCACTAATATTCTTACCGCTCTCAAGCATTTCAGAAAGAGATACACTTTGTCCTTTCTCTGCATCATATATTGCGCTATTTTCTGCGTCAATTATTCCTCTTGCAATTGCTTCTTGTAATGACATTTCTTTTCCAGAAATTGGATCTCGTATCGTTCCTCTCAATGTGTCTACAAGACCTTTTTCGATTGCTTCATCCAAAGTCAAATGTTTTGCGTCAGTTGAATATTCCATACTGATCTTTTCTGATTCCGTTTGCTTTTCTTTATCTATTCGTTCTTTTTCGCTTCTTAGCAAAGCACTAATATTCTTACCGCTCTCAAGCATTTCAGAAAGAGATACACTTTGTCCTTTCTCTGCATCATATATTGCGCTATTTTCTGCGTCAATTATTCCTCTTGCAATTGCTTCTTGTAATGACATTTCTTTTCCAGAAATTGGATCTCGTATCGTTCCTCTCAATGTGTCTACAAGACCTTTTTCGATTGCTTCATCCAAAGTCAAATGTTTTGCGTCAGTTGAATATTCCATACTGATCTTTTCTGATTCCGTTTGCTTTTCTTTATCTATTCGTTCTTTTTCGCTTCTTAGCAAAGCACTAATATTCTTACCGCTCTCAAGCATTTCAGAAAGAGATACACTTTGTCCTTTCTCTGCATCATATATTGCGCTATTTTCTGCGTCAATTATTCCTCTTGCAATTACTTCTTGTAATGACATTTCTTTTCCAGAAATTGGATCTCGTATCGTTCCTCTCAATGTGTCTACAAGACCTTTTTCGATTGCTTCATCCAAAGTCAAATGTTTTGCGTCAGTTGAATATTCCATAATGACCTTTTCTGATTTCGTTTGCTTTTCTTTATCTATTCGTTCTTTTTCGCTTCTTAGCAAAGTACTAGTATTCTTACCGCTCTCAAGCATTTCAGAAAGAGATACACTTTGTCCTTTCTCTGCATCATATATTGCGCTATTTTCTGCGTCAATTATTCCTCTTGCAATTGCTTCTTGTAATGACATTTCTTTTCCAGAAATTGGATCTCGTATCGTTCCTCTCAATGTGTCTACAAGACCTTTTTCGATTGCTTCATCCAAAGTCAAATGTTTTGCGTCAGTTGAATATTCCATACTGATCTTTTCTGATTCCGTTTGCTTTTCTTTATCTATTCGTTCTTTTTCGCTTCTTAGCAAAGCACATATATTCTTACCGCTCTCAAGCATTTCAGAAAGAGATACACTTTGTCCTTTCTCTGCATCATATATTGCGCTATTTTCTGCGTCAATTATTCCTCTTGCAATTGCTTCTTGTAATGACATTTCTTTTCCAGAAATTGGATCTCGTATCGTTCCTCTCAATGTGTCTACAAGACCTTTTTCGATTGCTTCATCCAAAGTCAAATGTTTTGCGTCAGTTGAATATTCCATAATGACCTTTTCTGATTTCGTTTGCTTTTCTTTATCTATTCGTTCTTTTTCGCTTCTTAGCAAAGCTACTAAGTATTCTTACCGCTCTCAAGCATTTCAGAAAGAGATACACTTTGTCCTTTCTCTGCATCATATATTGCGCTATTTTCTGCGTCAATTATTCCTCTTGCAATTGCTTCTTGTAATGACATTTCTTTTCCAGAAATTGGATCTCGTATCGTTCCTCTCAATGTGTCTACAAGACCTTTTTCGATTGCTTCATCCAAAGTCAAATGTTTTGCGTCAGTTGAATATTCCATACTGATCTTTTCTGATTCCGTTTGCTTTTCTTTATCTATTCGTTCTTTTTCGCTTCTTAGCAAAGCACTAATATTCTTACCGCTCTCAAGCATTTCAGAAAGAGATACACTTTGTCCTTTCTCTGCATCATATATTGCGCTATTTTCTGAGTCAATTATTCCTCTTGCAATTGCTTCTTGTAATGACATTTCTTTTCCATAAATTGGATCTCGTATCGTTCCTCTCAATGTATCTACAAGACCTTTTTCGATTGCTTCATCCAAAGTCAAATGTTTTGCGTCAGTTGAATATTCCATACTGATCTTTTCTGATTCCGTTTGCTTTTCTTTATCTATTCGTTCTTTTTCGCTTCTTAGCAAAGCACTAATATTCTTACCTCTCTCAAGCATTTCAGAAAGAGATACACTTTGTCCTTTCTCTGCATCATATATTGCGCTATTTTCTGCGTCAATTATTCCTCTTGCAATTGCTTCTTGTAATGACATTTCTTTTCCAGAAATTGGATCTCGTATCGTTCCTCTCAATGTGTCTACAAGACCTTTTTCGATTGCTTCATCCAAAGTCAAATGTTTTGCGTCAGTTGAATATTCCATACTGATCTTTTCTGATTCCGTTTGCTTTTCTTTATCTATTCGTTCTTTTTCGCTTCTTAGCAAAGCACTAATATTCTTACCGCTCTCAAGCATTTCAGAAAGAGATACACTTTGTCCTTTCTCTGCATCATATATTGCGCTATTTTCTGCGTCAATTATTCCTCTTGCAATTGCTTCTTGTAATGACATTTCTTTTCCAGAAATTGGATCTCGTATCGTTCCTCTCAATGTGTCTACAAGACCTTTTTCGATTGCTTCATCCAAAGTCAAATGTTTTGCGTCAGTTGAATATTCCATACTGATCTTTTCTGATTCCGTTTGCTTTTCTTTATCTATTCGTTCTTTTTCGCTTCTTAGCAAAGCACTAATATTCTTACCGCTCTCAAGCATTTCAGAAAGAGATACACTTTGTCCTTTCTCTGCATCATATATTGCGCTATTTTCTGCGTCAATTATTCCTCTTGCAATTACTTCTTGTAATGACATTTCTTTTCCAGAAATTGGATCTCGTATCGTTCCTCTCAATGTGTCTACAAGACCTTTTTCGATTGCTTCATCCAAAGTCAAATGTTTTGCGTCAGTTGAATATTCCATACTGATCTTTTCTGATTCCGTTTGCTTTTCTTTATCTATTCGTTCTTTTTCGCTTCTTAGCAAAGCACTAATATTCTTACCGCTCTCAAGCATTTCAGAAAGAGATACACTTTGTCCTTTCTCTGCATCATATATTGCGCTATTTTCTGCGTCAATTATTCCTCTTGCAATTGCTTCTTGTAATGACATTTCTTTTCCAGAAATTGGATCTCGTATCGTTCCTCTCAATGTGTCTCCAAGACCTTTTTCGATTGCTTCATCCAAAGTCAAATGTTTTGCGTCAGTTGAATATTCCATACTGATCTTTTCTGATTCCGTTTGCTTTTCTTTATCTATTCGTTCTTTTTCGCTTCTTAGCAAAGCACTAATATTCTTACCGCTCTCAAGCATTTCAGAAAGAGATACACTTTGTCCTTTCTCTGCATCATATATTGCGCTATTTTCTGCGTCAATTATTCCTCTTGCAATTGCTTCTTGTAATGACATTTCTTTTCCAGAAATTGGATCTCGTATCGTTCCTCTCAATGTGTCTACAAGACCTTTTTCGATTGCTTCATCCAAAGTCAAATGTTTTGCGTCAGTTGAATATTCCATACTGATCTTTTCTGATTCCGTTTGCTTTTCTTTATCTATTCGTTCTTTTTCGCTTCTTAGCAAAGCACTAATATTCTTACCGCTCTCAAGCATTTCAGAAAGAGATACACTTTGTCCTTTCTCTGCATCATATATTGCGCTATTTTCTGCGTCAATTATTCCTCTTGCAATTGCTTTCTTGTAATGACATTTCTTTTCCAGAAATTGGATCTCGTATCGTTCCTCTCAATGTGTCTACAAGACCTTTTTCGATTGCTTCATCCAAAGTCAAATGTTTTGCGTCAGTTGAATATTCCATACTGATCCTTTTCTGATTTCCGTTTGCTTTTCTTTATCTATTCGTTCTTTTTCGCTTCTTAGCAAAGTACTAGTATTCTTACCGCTCTCAAGCATTTCAGAAAGAGATACACTTTGTCCTTTCTCTGCATCATATATTGCGCTATTTTCTGCGTCAATTATTCCTCTTGCAATTGCTTCTTGTAATGACATTTCTTTTCCAGAAATTGGATCTCGTATCGTTCCTCTCAATGTGTCTCCAAGACCTTTTTCGATTGCTTCATCCAAAGTCAAATGTTTTGCGTCAGTTGAATATTCCATACTGATCTTTTCTGATTCCGTTTGCTTTTCTTTATCTATTCGTTCTTTTTCGCTTCTTAGCAAAGCACTAATATTCTTACCGCTCTCAAGCATTTCAGAAAGAGATACACTTTGTCCTTTCTCTGCATCATATATTGCGCTATTTTCTGCGTCAATTATTCCTCTTGCAATTGCTTCTTGTAATGACATTTCTTTTCCATAAATTGGATCTCGTATCGTTCCTCTCAATGTAGTCTACAAGACCTTTTTCGATTGCTTCATCCAAAGTCAAATGTTTTGCGTCAGTTGAATATTCCATACTGATCTTTTCTGATTCCGTTTGCTTTTCTTTATCTATTCGTTCTTTTTCGCTTCTTAGCAAAGCACTAATATTCTTACCTCTCTCAAGCATTTCAGAAAGAGATACACTTTGTCCTTTCTCTGCATCATATATTGCGCTATTTTCTGCGTCAATTATTCCTCTTGCAATTGCTTCTTGTAATGACATTTCTTTTCCAGAAATTGGATCTCGTATCGTTCCTCTCAATGTGTCTACAAGACCTTTTTCGATTGCTTCATCCAAAGTCAAATGTTTTGCGTCAGTTGAATATTCCATACTGATCTTTTCTGATTCCGTTTGCTTTTCTTTATCTATTCGTTCTTTTTCGCTTCTTAGCAAAGCACTAATATTCTTACCGCTCTCAAGCATTTCAGAAAGAGATACACTTTGTCCTTTCTCTGCATCATATATTGCGCTATTTTCTGCGTCAATTATTCCTCTTGCAATTGCTTCTTGTAATGACATTTCTTTTCCAGAAATTGGATCTCGTATCGTTCCTCTCAATGTGTCTACAAGACCTTTTTCGAATTGCTTCATCCAAAGTCAAATGTTTTGCGTCAGTTGAATATTCCATACTGATCTTTTCTGATTCCGTTTGCTTTTCTTTATCTATTCGTTCTTTTTCGCTTCTTAGCAAAGCACTAATATTCTTACCGCTCTCAAGCATTTCAGAAAGAGATACACTTTGTCCTTTCTCTGCATCATATATTGCGCTATTTTCTGCGTCAATTATTCCTCTTGCAATTGCTTCTTGTAATGACATTTCTTTTCCAGAAATTGGATCTCGTATCGTTCCTCTCAATGTGTCTACAAGACCTTTTTCGAATTGCTTCATCCAAAGTCAAATGTTTTGCGTCAGTTGAATATTCCATACTGATCTTTTCTGATTCCGTTTGCTTTTCTTTATCTATTCGTTCTTTTTCGCTTCTTAGCAAAGCACTAATATTCTTACCGCTCTCAAGCATTTCAGAAAGAGATACACTTTGTCCTTTCTCTGCATCATATATTGCGCTATTTTCTGCGTCAATTATTCCTCTTGCAATTGCTTCTTGTAATGACATTTCTTTTCCAGAAATTGGATCTCGTATCGTTCCTCTCAATGTGTCTACAAGACCTTTTTCGAATTGCTTCATCCAAAGTCATATGTTTTGCGTCAGTTGAATATTCCATACTGATCTTTTCTGATTCCGTTTGCTTTTCTTTATCTATTCGTTCTTTTTCGCTTCTTAGCAAAGCACTAATATTCTTACCGCTCTCAAGCATTTCAGAAAGAGATACACTTTGTCCTTTCTCTGCATCATATATTGCGCTATTTTCTGCGTCAATTATTCCTCTTGCAATTGCTTCTTGTAATGACATTTCTTTTCCAGAAATTGGATCTCGTATCGTTCCTCTCAATGTGTCTACAAGACCTTTTTCGATTGCTTCATCCAAAGTCAAATGTTTTGCGTCAGTTGAATATTCCATACTGATCTTTTCTGATTCCGTTTGCTTTTCTTTATCTATTCGTTCTTTTTCGCTTCTTAGCAAAGCACTAATATTCTTACCGCTCTCAAGCATTTCAGAAAGAGATACACTTTGTCCTTTCTCTGCATCATATATTGCGCTATTTTCTGCGTCAATTATTCCTCTTGCAATTGCTTCTTGTAATGACATTTCTTTTCCAGAAATTGGATCTCGTATCGTTCCTCTCAATGTGTCTACAAGACCTTTTTCGATTGCTTCATCCAAAGTCAAATGTTTTGCGTCAGTTGAATATTCCATACTGATCTTTTCTGATTCCGTTTGCTTTTCTTTATCTATTCGTTCTTTTTCGCTTCTTAGCAAAGCACTAATATTCTTACCGCTCTCAAGCATTTCAGAAAGAGATACACTTTGTCCTTTCTCTGCATCATATATTGCGCTATTTTCTGCGTCAATTATTCCTCTTGCAATTGCTTCTTGTAATGACATTTCTTTTCCAGAAATTGGATCTCGTATCGTTCCTCTCAATGTGTCTACAAGACCTTTTTCGATTGCTTCATCCAAAGTCAAATGTTTTGCGTCAGTTGAATATTCCATACTGATCTTTTCTGATTCCGTTTGCTTTTCTTTATCTATTCGTTCTTTTTCGCTTCTTAGCAAAGCACTAATATTCTTACCGCTCTCAAGCATTTCAGAAAGAGATACACTTTGTCCTTTCTCTGCATCATATATTGCGCTATTTTCTGCGTCAATTATTCCTCTTGCAATTGCTTCTTGTAATGACATTTCTTTTCCAGAAATTGGATCTCGTATCGTTCCTCTCAATGTGTCTACAAGACCTTTTTCGATTGCTTCATCCAAAGTCAAATGTTTTGCGTCAGTTGAATATTCCATACTGATCTTTTCTGATTCCGTTTGCTTTTCTTTATCTATTCGTTCTTTTTCGCTTCTTAGCAAAGCACTAATATTCTTACCGCTCTCAAGCATTTCAGAAAGAGATACACTTTGTCCTTTCTCTGCATCATATATTGCGCTATTTTCTGCGTCAATTATTCCTCTTGCAATTGCTTCTTGTAATGACATTTCTTTTCCAGAAATTGGATCTCGTATCGTTCCTCTCAATGTGTCTACAAGACCTTTTTCGATTGCTTCATCCAAAGTCAAATGTTTTGCGTCAGTTGAATATTCCATACTGATCTTTTCTGATTCCGTTTGCTTTTCTTTATCTATTCGTTCTTTTTCGCTTCTTAGCAAAGCACTAATATTCTTACCGCTCTCAAGCATTTCAGAAAGAGATACACTTTGTCCTTTCTCTGCATCATATATTGCGCTATTTTCTGCGTCAATTATTCCTCTTGCAATTGCTTCTTGTAATGACATTTCTTTTCCAGAAATTGGATCTCGTATCGTTCCTCTCAATGTGTCTACAAGACCTTTTTCGATTGCTTCATCCAAAGTCAAATGTTTTGCGTCAGTTGAATATTCCATACTGATCTTTTCTGATTCCGTTTGCTTTTCTTTATCTATTCGTTCTTTTTCGCTTCTTAGCAAAGCACTAATATTCTTACCGCTCTCAAGCATTTCAGAAAGAGATACACTTTGTCCTTTCTCTGCATCATATATTGCGCTATTTTCTGCGTCAATTATTCCTCTTGCAATTGCTTCTTGTAATGACATTTCTTTTCCAGAAAGTTGGATCTCGTATCGTTCCTCTCAATGTGTCTACAAGACCTTTTTCCGATTGCTTCATCCAAAGTCAAATGTTTTGCGTCAGTTGAATATTCCATACTGATCTTTTCTGATTCCGTTTGCTTTTCTTTATCTATTCGTTCTTTTTCGCTTCTTAGCAAAGCACTAATATTCTTACCGCTCTCAAGCATTTCAGAAAGAGATACACTTTGTCCTTTCTCTGCATCATATATTGCGCTATTTTCTGCGTCAATTATTCCTCTTGCAATTGCTTCTTGTAATGACATTTCTTTTCCAGAAATTGGATCTCGTATCGTTCCTCTCAATGTGTCTACAAGACCTTTTTCGATTGCTTCATCCAAAGTCAAATGTTTTGCGTCAGTTGAATATTCCATACTGATCTTTTCTGATTCCGTTTGCTTTTCTTTATCTATTCGTTCTTTTTCGCTTCTTAGCAAAGCACTAATATTCTTACCGCTCTCAAGCATTTCAGAAAGAGATACACTTTGTCCTTTCTCTGCATCATATATTGCGCTATTTTCTGCGTCAATTATTCCTCTTGCAATTGCTTCTTGTAATGACATTTCTTTTCCAGAAATTAGGATCTCGTATCGTTCCTCTCAATGTGTCTACAAGACCTTTTTCGATTGCTTCATCCAAAGTCAAATGTTTTGCGTCAGTTGAATATTCCATACTGATCTTTTCTGATTCCGTTTGCTTTTCTTTATCTATTCGTTCTTTTTCGCTTCTTAGCAAAGCACTAATATTCTTACCGCTCTCAAGCATTTCAGAAAGAGATACACTTTGTCCTTTCTCTGCATCATATATTGCGCTATTTTCTGCGTCAATTATTCCTCTTGCAATTGCTTCTTGTAATGACATTTCTTTTCCAGAAATTGGATCTCGTATCGTTCCTCTCAATGTGTCTACAAGACCTTTTTCGATTGCTTCATCCAAAGTCAAATGTTTTGCGTCAGTTGAATATTCCATACTGATCTTTTCTGATTCCGTTTGCTTTTCTTTATCTATTCGTTCTTTTTCGCTTCTTAGCAAAGCACTAATATTCTTACCGCTCTTCAAGCATTTCAGAAAGAGATACACTTTGTCCTTTCTCTGCATCATATATTGCGCTATTTTCTGCGTCAATTATTCCTCTTGCAATTGCTTCTTGTAATGACATTTCATTTTCCAGAAATTGGATCTCGTATCGTTCCTCTCAATGTGTCTACAAGACCTTTTTCGATTGCTTCATCCAAAGTCAAATGTTTTGCGTCAGTTGAATATTCCATACTGATCTTTTCTGATTCCGTTTGCTTTTCTTTATCTATTCGTTCTTTTTCGCTTCTTAGCAAAGCACTAATATTCTTACCGCTCTCAAGCATTTCAGAAGAGATACACTTTGTCCTTTCTCTGCATCATATATTGCGCTATTTTCTGCGTCAATTATTCCTCTTGCAATTGCTTCTTGTAATGACATTTCTTTTCCAGAAATTGGATCTCGTATCGTTCCTCTCAATGTGTCTACAAGACCTTTTTCGATTGCTTCATCCAAAGTCAAATGTTTTGCGTCAGTTGAATATTCCATACTGATCTTTTCTGATTCCGTTTGCTTTTTCTTTATCTATTCGTTCTTTTTCTTTTTTTTCGAAAGTTAGATATTTTCTCTTTCTTTTTTCTTCTTTGTATTCTGAACTATTATCGTCATCGAATAATATTCTTGGTTTTATGATATCATCTGCTAAGTTTATTTTTCTTTTCTTTATTTCTTTTTCGTTTTTATTTTCTTCCTCATTTTTTACGTTTTCTCTGTCTAAATACTCTTGTGTTATCTCTATGATATCTTTTAATGGAATATTGTTCCTTAATAATATTTGCAACGATACTATATTTCCACTTCGTATTTCACGAAATAACGTTTTTCTCTTCATCAATTAGATTTTCTTTTAAAGCTTCATACAAACATTTTATTTTTCCTGTTTTTGCTAGTTTGATTGTCATATTTTTTGGATTTATCAATTTTTGTTTCAATGCCGTTATTAAATTTATTTTTCTCTCAGTTCTATCATTTTCCTCAATAGTTATTGTTTCAGTTAATTTAGCAAATAATATTTCCTCTGATGTATCTTGTATTGGAATATATGAATATAAAAATGATGATAAAATATTTTCACTTTCCTTCAATTCAGGTTTATTTAATAATTTATATTTATCATTTATTATATTTAATAAATCATCTACATCATTTGTATCATTAGACAAATTTCGCTTTAAAAATAAAAATAAAATTAATTATGAACTATTATTTATTTATTTTTCTTACTCAAAAATAGAGCTACAGATATTTAATTTCCCCTAGAATTCTGTATGTCGTTTTTATCGCGACAAAATTTTATTAGTAATCGGCAGCAGGGTGAGGTGAAGAATTCTTTCTTTATGAATAGAGAACTTTGTTAAAAACGTCATAACTAAAGTTCTTTTCCATCAAAGTTAACAAGCTGTATTGAAGAGAAAGTATCTAAGACAATTTTGCAATTGCTCAACCGTACAATGAAAATAAATATCCCTAATTTAGAATTACAATTATTATGGTAATACTATTTGTAATTTCCCCTTAAATATTGCACCGAAGCAGGCTGGGAACGCAAATAAATGCAGAGTGCTATTGGGAGAGCTGTAATTATTTTTCCTATTATATTTTGGTTTTCTTATTTCTGTAGCTTTATTTTTTATAATATAAATGATAAAAGTGTATCCAAATAAAAATATTCACTTTGCTAAATATAAATTTGTCGAACAAAAATTTTTACGAAAATATCTTACCATTATCAATTAGTAACCTTAATAACACGGATACACTTTCGGAAAAAAATTAAAAAAATTAATTTTAATTACCTGATTGATTTCAATTTGATTTTTATTGTTGTCAGTTTTGATTGGAATCTCATGATCCATTGAGGTTGAGGTGATAATAAGTTCTTCGAAATTTATATTTTCGTTTGGCTTTTGAGAAAATACCCTCAATACATTCTCTGGAAGACTTTGTGGAATTGAAAAATTCATCTCCTCTTCAATCGTTCGTATGTGTACATTTGTAAACGGACACGACAGTGGCATATATTGTCGGGTTTTCATTATTGCGTGCAATAGTCCGTGTTGCAATGCTTCAGACAGAGTTGAAATTTCGTTGGTTTTGTGATTGATGTACGTTGAGTCGATTATGTTGATGACTTGCTTGTCAATTGCCTCCTGATATGTGATTAACTGGTTGATTCGTGGATCATAAACACTGATTATTTGATAATTATCATGTCGCTTGTTTAGATTCTCAAAGTATAATGATTTGTTTGTTAGAGTTATAATCGTAGCAAACACCGAACCGTTTTCCAGACCATTGATCAGTGTTGTAGATTTGCCAGTTTTCGGATCGTTTATGAGCTGATTGATTGGATCAATTTGATTTTCTGTAAGCATTTGATTTGTCAACTTTGCAGTTACACCGACACCTTTGTGAACGTAATAGTAGTTGTGAACGACACAATTTCTTTGGATGATTTTTTCATCTGCTGGTTCATTGTTACTTTCATTCACAATCAACCCCATTTTTACACTTTCCTCCCAACTATAGCTGTTATTATTGGTAGCACTTCGAATCATGTTTTCAACTGGATCATAAATGTTTTCTTTAATAGCTTCTTCCAAATTCAATTTTTTTCCGGTATTGGGATTGATAATGAATAATTGAGTGTTATTATTTTCAGTATTGGATCCTGTTAATGATGTGATATTCGACGTCAATGATTCATTTGTAGATAATTTTGGAGATTTTAATCTTAGGCTATGCGCATTTTCCATGTTATAGTCAGGTTCTGTTTCCAATGTCGTTATTCTTTCATTGATAGACATTAATAAAGGAAGATCTTGACGAATGGAAGCGTCTTTTACAGTTTGAATTAATTTTGAATCCTGATCATCTCCGAAATAGTTTCTTTTAATTGATTCTAAAGTTTTTGTTGTTTTAGTATCGACAAATTTATCTTCGTTTGGTATTTCTAGTGTTTTATTTTGAACAATGTTTTGAACATCAGTCATGTATACTGTTACATTGGACTGTGGATGATCTAGTATATTTTTTGCTAAGGCCTCTTCGACACCATAAACGTTATCATTTCTTGGATCACAAAAAGTATTTGTTTTCAAATCAATGTAACCTTGTTCTAGGGCTTCTTCGAAGGTGATTTTGTTTTTGTCAGTCGGTACAAATTCTGGAAAAAGATCTTCATTGATGGCATCGTTTAAAGTAATAATATGCCCATCATTGTCCTTAATTTCACATCGAACAGGATCGAATAAGCCATTTTCAATGGCCTCTCTTAAACAAATATGCCTTCCATTATCAGGGTGTTTTAACATTGATCTATCAATATCTATACTATTACTATTAATAGCTTCATTCAAAGTCATAGAAACTTCACTATTTGGAAATGTAACATTGCCAGAATCAAAATCGACTAGTCCATGGGTGATTAAATCATTCATTGTCGGTAATTTTATTTCAAGCTTTTCTGTTAACACAAACCCCAAGTCTTCGGCTTCATTCATAGTTAAGACTTGATTGGATTTTGTATTCCAGAAATTTTCAAATTTTCTATCCACCAAACCTTTTTCAATGGCATCCATTGGTGAGATTATTTCTCCGGAAATTGGATCTTTAAACCCGACGATTTTCAACTCATTATTCAATGATTTCACTTCTTCGTCAATCGCTTCAATATATCCCGATAAAATCGCTTCATTGATCGGAATATCGATTACAAATCCAAAATCATTGATTATTTTATAATTCCCGCTCAAATGATCGATTATCCCATCCTCCACTGCCTGTCGAGCCGACACCCACTCTTTTGTGATTGGATTAAACACCGAACTAATTGAATAGGATTTGATTTTCTCGGATTTTATCGTTTTAATTTCAATTACTTTTTCTTTGCTCTTTTCATTATTAGTTTGAATAAAGTCGGCATCGATTGCATCGGTAAATGAGTAGTATATTCTATCCTTTTCATGGTAATACATTCCCATGTCGTCATTGATGAAATTTCTTTTTCGAGCTTCATCCAATGAAATATATTCGTTTCTTTGTGAATCATAAACGCTCGTAATTGTTTGATAAAGTTTTCTATTTTCAAAAAGATTGCACTCGGTCTGGTCGATATTGATTGCGATTTCATCGATGGAAATTGAAAATTTAATCAAAGGACATGTGAGAAAAACGATCCGATTGTATTGATTTTCAGTGATGATTTTGTCATAATATGCTTCATTGATCGACATGAACTGATTGTTTGATCGATCAAAGATTTGACCGGTTTTGATGTCGATCAGGTTTTGATTGATCGCTTGAAGGATTGTTAATTTTTCGTTTTTCTCATTCGTTATTCCACAAAATACCGTTAAATCTTTTAGTAAACTTTTCGAGATGAATTTGTTTTCGTAAGCCTCTTTCAATGAGAACTGTTCGTTTGTGATTGTGTTGATAAATTTCTCGCATTTAATGTCGATAACTCCCAGCTGAATTGCGCCGAGAAGTGTTAACTTTTGTGTGAGATTCGGATGAATGATGTCTTGATTCGGACCGGAAACAAGGCTTTCGTTCAATTTAATAAAGCCTTTATTAAATGCGTCAAGAAATGAGAATTTCGGTTTGTTTTTGTCAATGATAATTTTCCCGTTCTCGGTGACCAGACCTTTTTGCACAGCTTCAAATAGAGAGATTTTCTGGGAGAAATTTGGTTTGATACTGAATTCACTGTTGCCATCAATCATTCCCCTTACTAATGCTTCGCTGATTGAAGATTTCTGATTGTTTATGTCTACTAAAAATGGAAATTCATCTTTCTCTAATACGATCTGTAAAATCGAGATGGGCTTCGATAAAATGCCTTCCTGGCGAGCGTAATGTATAGGAATATATGAATTTCGATTGTGATCGAAAATGTTTCCTGATTCCGGATCGAAAAATTTATTATTAACTGCTTCTTTCGTTGTTAGGTGAAAAGAGTTTTCACTAGGATCAACGAATAATATCTCTGAAATATCATCATTGATATATTGGTATCGAATGGCGTCGGTGTATTTCAACTCGGTATTTGTAATTGGATCAAGAAATTTTATATGTTTGTCTGAAATCGGATTGAACAAATTCAAATCTACTGAATCTGAAAGACTTAGTAGAGGGGGCTGGATTTTTAATTCTTTTGGTGAATAAATGGCCGAAATAACTGTCGGAGGGGAATGCAACAATTCAATAGATGAGATCATTAAACAGTTCAAATAGCCACCGACTTTTCTATCAACAATCTGTGAATTGACAGCTTTCGAAATGGTCAAGGGTTCGAAGAAACAATCGACATTGAAAGTTCCATTGAAAATATTGAAAATGTTTAATTTCATCATGTCAATAATAGAGAGTTTTTCACATTTGTTAAATATTCTCAACTCAGAAAGAATGTTGTAGGTTTTTCTCATTATGATTCCGTCTTTTAAAGACTCTTCCAATGTGGACGACTGCATTTCATCGGAGGCATTCGGTGAATTCGGATTCAATTTGATTATTCGACAACGGAAACAATCTCCGACAGATATTGGAGAAATAGTTTCGGATAAGAGATTGGAGAAATACCAAAGATTTGATAATTGGCAACGACTTAAGTTTGAAATGATTTCAATAGAATCTTCTTGGAAGGATTGTTTGGTTGATTTATCAAAAAAGATTTCGGAATTTTCTTCAATCTCGCTCAGTTCTCGGAATCTGTTGATTTCGACATTTTCCGTTTTAAATGTATGAATTCTTTCCGGTTTCTTCGAGGATTTCGTTAAAACAGGTCTCGCTTGATCGGAAAGATTCTATTTATTAGAAATAATTAACAATAATGTTTTATCAAACGTTTCTAAATATACCTTTTGGCATTCAGTCAATCTTTCATATAATAAATCTGATAGATTATTAAAATCGTTGTTAAGCTTCTTTATTTCACATGATACCCAATCATGGGCATTTTGAATACGACTCCTTTTCGTGTATCCGAAATAATCTTGATTACTACCACCAATTTGACTTTGTATTTCATTGTGATAGTTTTTGAATATGTCTTCATATTTCTGTAAGAAGAGAGAATTATTGATATTGTATTTGCATATTAATGTTTTATTTAGAATTCTGGATATCAGAAGTACTCAAGAAGAAGCCGTTACTAGAGGGCTTCTGGTCGCATATATATATATATATATATATATATATATATATATATATATATATATATATATATATACTCGTCAAACTTACAATTGACCATATACGAATATTCAACAATTTAGAATTCTTAAACAAACTGATCAATAAATGTTACTTGAGTATGACGGTAGAGTATATCTGTAGATTCAATGAGCATTATTAACGTAATATTAACTCAATATTAATAATGTAAGTAGTTATAATACACGCCTGACAAAGTGTAACTGAATTCAAATAGGTGATTTATTCCACATTTTCTTATTTTTAATAACTTTACGTCATTTTTTTAAAATATAATATATTATTATTATTATATTATTATTATTATTATTATTATTATTATTATTATTATTATTATTATTATTATTATTATTATTATTATTATTATTATTATTATTATTATTATTATTTAAAACAATAAAATGATAATTTAAGCCTTTTGCTGCAAATAATGTATTTAATGAAAGAATTTTCGACTATACGATAGTCCTTGTCAATCTTTCATTGTCAAAAAATTCTTTCATTAAATACATTATTTGCAGCAAAAGGCTTAAATTATCATTTTATTGTTTTAAATAATAAATGCTGCTACCAAGCAATCATCATTTTATATTATTATTATTATTATTATTATTATTATTATTATTATTATTATTATTATTATTATTATTATTATTATTATTATTATTATTATTATTATTATTATTATTATTATTATTATATTTTTTTTATTATTATTCGTAATTTTATTAATATTATTATAATAAAGTGTTTATATATTAAAAATTTTAAAATAATATTTAAAAAAATATAAATCAATAAATTACCTGTAATAAATTCAGGAAATATGTGGCGGATTTATTGATTTCATCGATTTCTGGTTTGTATTTATTGATTTCTAATTGAAAATTATTGATTTTCTTCATCAACGATTCAATATTTTTAGACTCAAAGACATTATTTGGAATATTAATCTGGGATTTCACAGTCGTTTGCAGACCAATAATCCATGCTTGAATGGTTTTCAACTCATTTTTCAACCCCAAATATTGGTTGCTGCACTCATTCACGTGACTCAATCTAGAAACAAATTTGTTTTTATCTCACGAAACTATTAATTTTACTGACCGTTTTTTTATTTGATTTTTTAATAATTCATAACGATATTCGACTGATTTCAATTCTTTCTTTAATTTTTGAATATCCTCATACGAAACATCTTTTTGGTTTTGTCTGCCAGTCGTAACGGCATTAATTAGTTGATCTAAATTCGTAGGAACTTCTTTAAGATTTCCCACCACTGAGGAAATGGTATCTTGAGCAGCCTAGATGCGATTGAATTCAATATATGACAATATCTAGTTGATTTACTTCTAATTGTGCAATGAGGATTTTTATTTGATCAATCCCAGCGGGAAACGATTCGTTCTGGTTGATGAGAGTCAACTCCATTTCACAGATCACTTGATCTATTTCATCCAATTGACTGAAGAATACTTCAGTTGATTTCAGCTTAATAACAAACATGTGAGCTTCATTCCATAATTGTTCCCATAAATCTATCATTTTCTCTAATTTCGCTTTCAGTGCCACTGTTTCAGACATTCCATTTTTGACGAATAAAATCAAATCGTTAACCTGGGGCTCATAATTCTTTAGATTGTTTTCGAATTCCTATAGAAAAATTTTATCGATAAATCAAAAAATCTTTTATTATAATTTTTACACAGGTTAAATTTACATAAACTGGAAACTAAAACTTCTGTTTTCTTTAAGTCTAGTCTAACATTGTAGTTATATATTATATGATACATTGGGTCAATTAGGTTACAAAATGAAGACGTTTGGTATATCATATAAAGGTCTATAGAGGCCCTGAACGACATCAAAAGTGGTCACTGATCAATGTATGAAACTTAATTAAAGTCCTCCTAGTCTATTATATTGATATCATATATTTATAATTTATTCCGGGACCCATTTAAGCTGTTCTTTACTACATTTCTTTTTCATTTCTTCGTATATTATTTTGGTTGCGAATAAAAGAGGTAAAAATAATTTGTTTAGCGGAATGCACTAAAATCGAAAAAATATTATGATAATAATCAGGGCTGGCTGTGGTTTTGTGGGGTCTCAGGAAAATATTATATGCGGAGTCCGTAAAAGACATGTAAAAAAACAACCTTAATGAGTGAGATGTTAATGCAGGAAAAGACCTACGTAAAAAACGTTGCATTTGGTGTCAAAAACTTGCCCTAGCTACCGATAATTGTTAGAAATAAGAAAGTGCGGTGCTTCGGTAAAAATCCCTGAAGTCCCGACCTCTGGGCAGGCTCTGATAATAGTTATCAGGTACTCCATAATGCAAAATAACTAGTACAATAATTCTCTATTTTTCGATACATAGGTGTATTAAAATTATCGTTTTAAAGGCATTGGTAACAGGTAAAGATTTCATTTTAAATATTTTATTATACAGAAAATGAATCTACATCCAATTATATTTATTATAATTTTTTCTCTTGTAGAAATAATATTTTCTGTTTTAAATATGCTGTAAAATTTCGGTGTTTTTTTCCAGCCTAATATGAAGATTATTCCAATCTTCGTAACTATATTCCATTTTGTAATTTTTCAATGTCAAAACTTCTGTTTCTTATTCCATCTTTCGAAAATGTGTTGAAATCTTCGGATAATGATCATTCCGTCATATATTCAAATTCAACTATACTACCACTTTTATTTACGTTTCTTAAAACATTTTTAAAAATTTTTTTTGTTTGTTTAGAAGAAAAACATTCAAAAAAATTATTTTGTTAACATACAGGTTACTTTTAATAAAATTTTCAAATAATTTAGAAAATTTAATAAAAAAAATTATTTTAATTTAAATTAAATGATTCAAAATTTTCGATTTTCACCTCTGATTTCTTTTCAATTGATATTATATTTATAAAAAAAATTGATTATGAATCAGTAAAGATATTAAAAAAACGTCGATGTCTTAACTGATTCATAGTTGTTTTTAGTAAATACAATAAATATTTATTTTATGTAGAAATCAATTTTAACAATTTACATTTAATCAATAAAAATAATAATACAAAATATCATCAAATTCAAACATAAATTTTTTGAAAATTTAAATTTTCTTATAATAAGTTCATTCATTCAAAATAACGCGATATCAAATTTTATTATTCAAACAAAAGTGAATTATTAAACATTGTAATATTTAAAATCGTAACTTAATTATTAATTTGAAAAGTAAAATAAAAAATTTGTTAACGAGAAATTTGATGTGAATAAATGTTTTGATTTGTCATACGCCATGTTTACAAGTTGGCAGATATTTGTTTCTGTGATTTAGCGAATTTGCAAGTGATGTGATTTCCAGTGTACCAGGGAAAGTATGCAATAGAGTTGAATCAACAATATTGTATACTTACCTGGCGCGAAGAGAAATCTTCGCGTATCCTGCATAGTACTGATGAGAGCCAAAAGCTCGAAACTAGTCTACTATTGGGATTTGCACTGGATATCACAAAGCTTGTAATGTTATTTTATTGTTAGACATCCGTAAAAAAATATTTTAATCCATTAAAAATATAAATGTTAATACTATAGAAGAAATCTCTAAATTAAGCCCTACATACACAGCCGGATTTACTCTTGAGGGGGCCCAAGGCTAAAAATCATCTTATGGGGCCCTTTTATAATTTTTTTTAAACAAAAAGGCTAATTTGTTTCCTGCTGTTATATAGTTAAAATAATAGTTTAATTTCAAAAATAATATTACATTTATTCATATATAAAATATATAAACATGAAGTACAATTCATAAATAAAAAAACATTTTCTTCTAGATTTTTTCTCTGCAAAATCTTCATTGGTAACTTTAGAAATGTGTTATATTAAATATAATATGTAATATGATTAAATACTTCTTTACTTATATTACATAAATATAATAATCTGCAAATAATTAAAAGATGTTATAAGATTTTATAATAATAATACAAAATTTGGGGCCCCCGCCAGTCGGGCCTTAGGCTTCAGCCTTGTCATTTTAAGGGTAAATCCAGGCCTGCCTACATATAAGGATTACTAACCCAAACATATTTGATGTTATTTAAATGAAAAATATGTAAGCGTACCTTATGTTTACAAACTTGTTCTTCCAATAAATCCACATCTAAAACCACAGGGCTTGCCAACTTCATTCTGAGTTCTTGTAACATTTTCGTAAAAACGCTGATTAAATCATCCAATTGCAAGTCGACACTGGTGAAAGATTCCCGATTGACTGATTTCACCGGTGATGATGATTGGTTATTGACTGTGCGCATTTGCACAGAAAATACAGTACTGTGCGCCAATTCCGCAAATCTTGCGTTACATTGATTCAAAGCCAAGTAGAATTTGTTGATTTCATTCTCATCGATATTTGCACATTTTAAATCCAATATTAACCGATTTGCATCTTGATTTAATATCTTAACAAAAATATAATTGAGTTTTTCAATGATTTATTTATGAATAAAAATTAATTTGTACTTCAACGATTTTCTGACGATGAGCCGGTTCGAGATTACAAAAGTCTTCCGGAGTCCAATTTTTTACTATATCCATGGTTGAAAAGAGAACCTGCTCTCGAAGTTGTAGTTCTCTTTTCGTCCACAGATCTTTGAGAAATGTAAAATGAGAATCAAGAGTGATGGCAGTTTGAGATGCCTGTGGAGATATATCTGTTATGAGAAAACAAATCGCTGGAGCATTGAATGTTTCGTTTTTATTGTTGCAAACCCTCCACATGTTATGTCCGGAATTATTGGTAAGTTGTAATAATTCACCTTCTGTAAACTGTCTCGTGTAAAAATCGGGATTTTCTTTACTTGAACAAATTGCTTTCACATTCACTCTTTTTTCTGGTAGAATTGAAGTCGTTCGGAGCGATAAAGCTGAAACACTCTGACTGATTGCAATGATTCGGTTAACGGTATCTTTGTAATCCTCAACTGTCTCCAACATATCCTTTTAAAAGAATAATATATAATAATACATGGAGCAAATATAAAAAGATAACGTGTATGTATATGGGAGGAGTATTTGTTCCCTGATAAGGTTATAATAAATTAATAAATAATATACAACTTCGGTAAATTTACCGTAGAATTTTCGAAACGTAGGAAATATAAATCTAACAGAAGCATCCACGTATTATTAATTTTTAAAATTTGAAATATTTCAAAGACATTTTGAATAAAGATTTTTATATTTGCACTTTTTAGAATGATATATTAGTGTAAGTCTCTGAATGAAGCACATCAGTGCTTATCAGTGCCAGGAAGAATCGGTTATTGTTGGTACCACATTATTTAGCAGATTTTAAAAAAAAGGAAGAATAAAGAATGTCTAGACCATCTGGAAATATAATACTTCTAGATTCAATCATAACTAGGAATAAAAAATGGATCCTTTTCAATAATTACGCCTTTTAACTAACTTAGAAAATATAAGCTAAGACAACTCGTTTATTCTTAAAGATCCAACACTATAACAACACAACGTTCGACCACACGTGTCACACCAACTATTCGGAAAAATCAAACAATTCTACTGGGAACGTGTTATAGTTTAAAAATTTATAATCCAACATAATATTTTTGATTCTTGGTGAAAATGATAAAACCTTTTCGAAATAAGATTATCATTTGTCATAAAGTTTAATTAATATACCTCCCAATGACTTTGCATGTGCTATAAAAAGTTCCATAACTAGAATTTTCTCAAAACCTAGACAAAAACTACATGTAGATATGTATAGAGGGTTTACCAGTTCAGTCAGTTAGAATGTTTCAATGATTTCTAGAGGGCCTACTTCCTTAGTAAAAGAAAAAATAGAACTTTTTGTAAAAAATATTGATAATATAAAGAGAATCAAGTAGGCTCATTTGACACAAAATATTAATATTTTAGAGATTCACAATAGATAAATAAAAATAAAAAATAAAATACCATATGAATGTCACATTTTATTATTATTATTATTATTATTATTATTATTATTATTATTATTATTATTATTATTATTATTATTATTATTATTATTATTATTATTATTATTATTATTATTATTATTATTATTATTATTTATTATTATTATTATTATTATTATTATTATTATTATTATTATTATTATTATTATTATTATTATTATTATTATTATTATTATTATTATTATTATTATTATTATTATTATTATTATTATTATTATTATTATTATTATTATTATTATTATTATTATTATTATTATTATTATTATTATTATTATTATTATTATTATTATTATTATTATTATCTAACTTAGAAAAGTAATTAAGCTAAAAATTAGTCAAATTAGTGGAATTCTAAACGCCATTTTTCATTATAGTGCCTTTTAGTGCCGGTTGAAGGCGTCTAGGTTCTAAAATATGTTTCACCAACTCGTATTCATAGTTGAACATTTGTAGACTTTGGTAAGGTAATGCTCCTATTTGCCTCTTCCACTTCTCACTTGGTTGAGGCACTGTTTATAAAAAAATACAATTGTAAAGTTACATATCATACATGTAAAATTATGGAACCCAAGAAATTATAATGATGACATAAGATAATATAAACTAAATTCGAAATATTTTACTCGAATTTCACGATTTAATATCTCTCCTTCGTCAAGTCCGACTCCTAGCGGTCGAAAAAATCTAGAATTTAGTTGATTTGTCAATTCTAAAATTGCATTGTCTGCTTCGTTAGCTTCATAAAAGAATTGTTCGTAAATAGCTAAACATTCCAAATGCGTCTTCAAACAATGAGTCAAATTTAATATCCACTGCCATTCACTTTTCAGGGTACCCAGTGATTTCTATAATGAGAACATTGGTATAGAAACGTCTATAAAATGTTTTATATTGTCAACCAACCTGAATATAATTTGCCGCCGAGTGATTATTGATGGTCAGAGTTGTTCCAACGGCAATCGTTTCGTTGATACTCGTTTCTCTCATTTCCAATTCATCAATCAAATTCTAAATTTCAACAATGAAAAACCAATGTCAAGTTTAATAAAAAAAACAAAAAATTCACGCGTCACCAATAAAAATCAAACAATTTCCCCATAATATATCAATATCTCACCTGAATATCAATATAAATATTCTAGATAAATAAAAGGATAAACTGGTAAATATTTATAATTGGTAAAATTATATTCTATATCTATACTTAGTTTTGTAAATAGATTTATTTTGTACTTTTTTGTATTATATTTCTTCATAGTATGTGGGTAACTCTATTTGTTTACGGAGGAAGCACTCTTAACAATTCCAGAACTAGGGTTCCACCCAAGAGAGATTTTGTAAGAATAATAAGGAAAACATGTAATAATCTTTTCAAAGGGTCACAAAACACGTTGTACCGAAAATTCATGTTAAATAGAAAACACACTATTGTAAGAATGAAAATAAACAAAATTGTAAATGAAGATGAAATAAAGGGTTAAGAAGTTAAAAGACTACATTGAAAATTAGTATTCATTTAATATCCCTTTAACAGTAGCTTACTTATTTTATCTATTTTAAAATTAGTACATTTAATTTATTTATATAACTTCAAGAATTTCTTTCTTTAACAAGGAATTTAGGGAGAATCTTCAAAATCTTCCGAAATTTTAAATGGAATTGTATCGAAACATTTTAAGTTCCTTGAAATATGTTGTAAAATAAATTGAAATCAAAATCACTTGAAAATGGCAGTGCCGAAAATTTATGAATATCAAAAAATCATCGATATATTTACTTATTCATAGTCAAGCTTTTTAATAAATATGTCAATTGAAAAGAATTAGAAGGTGAAATTTGATAAAAGTTCATATAATAATTAAATAAATGTTTATATATTTGATTTTTTTGAATTCCATGATACATTGAGATAAAAACATTTTCAATTCAAAAATAATTAATATTTGCCTTAAAAATTAATTTATTAAATAAGTATTTATGTAAATGCGATTCGTCGTAACAATAAATTTTACTGCTGTTTTGAAATGTTTTATTTATTTTTTCTTAAATATTTAATAACTTATAATAGAACGCGTCTCACTCGATAAAACCAAATTAGAGTTTTATTATATAAATTCCATGTGTCATGTTTGTATGTTTCATTTATTTGTCATACCATACTTTTACAACTATTCTAATTTTGTAAAAGTAATTGCTAAGAATTTTCAGCACTCGTGTATTATTTTATAATATAAATTACCGTATTAGCCCGAATATAACGCGGCAATTTTTAACATTTTATTTTTATTAAATTTTGGTTTAAATTAATTAAATTTATTCTCATGAATATAATCTATGTATTACTTTTAATTACCTAACCAAACGCTTATCTGATTGAATATCCCTTAATTTTAATTGTTTTATGAGTATTTGTTTTCTAATTTCGGGGTCGCGTTATATTCAGGGCTAATACGGTATTTATTATTTTGTTATAATATAAGCGGTTTTAAAAGAATGCAACATGTTGTAAAGATGTTATTGAACGTAACAAAATTTTCGACACATAGTTAAACTAGATTGTTGCCTGTGATATATTATTATTTTTTTTCTTGTTTTATTATAGGAATTGTTGCAAACTGAAACCAGATGTAGTGTCTAAATTACATTGATTTAAGACCAGGGGTGGCCAACTTATTTTAACTTGCGATCGACTTTGGCATTATAAAATAAATACTGATATACCAAGTATAAAAAATGAACGAGTTAATAAATAAAATAATTGATTTACAGAAAGAACTTAAAATGTTTTTAAATACAATTATTTTAAAAAATTAAGAAATGGCATAACTTTCAAATAATTTGAGATCGACCAAAAATAGTTCGGCGATCGACTTGTTGGCAATCTTTGATTTAGACTATATCAGTCACATTGATTAACCCTTTCTAAGGTGGTGGAAATATACTGTACACCATTTTAAACTAATAAAAATATCTAAGTGTAACACTGTCGGTAATCATTTTTACTTTTGGTACAACTACTGACATATATTGAGCCACAAGAGAACAAATTTATAGTATTTGAAACCATAGATGTGTTTTTTATGATCATTTGTAACTATATAATTATTATTAATAAACTTTGAGTTTTACATCACTTTTAGTTTCCTTTGCCTTAGAAAGGGTTAAATTTAGTTTTTATTTAACATTACTTTTTTTTGTAACATCGGCTTTGTTTTCATTTATCTTCATTTAGTTTTTGACTATATATAAATGTTTTTTATTTAACACAAATAATTGGCACTGCCTTTGTCAACAACACTTGAAAAATGAAGTGCTGAAAATTAAAGTTAAATAGAAAACATTTATCTCTAATTTAAATATGAATAAAAATAGATGAAATCGTTAATAATTTAATGATAATTTTCATTTTATTAATTTAATAAGAATTTTTTTAATATTTTTTTGTAATTCTGAATATTTTTATAATAAAATAACATCTTTAGTTGAATAAGTATATGAGGATTTTGTTGAAAATTTTGATTGGTTTCTGAATGTGTTTTTATTTATTCTATAGTTGTATAATAATTCAACTTTTGGCAAAAATTTTAAATATAAACTTACATATTTCAATGGCCTTGAATATGTCCAATATTCGTGAAATTGAAACATTCATAATTTTATTTTACAATTTAAAACGAACTTCTAATTTAATCTGAAATTGTGTGTATTTTTTATTATAGAAATTTTATGAAATCGTACTTTTGTGCATTAATTTATTTTTTCCCCGTTAATTTTTTTATTCGCTTATATAAGTGGTATTCAAACCCTAGGATTCCGCAACAAATTTTATACGTATTTTTTAAGCTTTAAAAATTTTTTGTTTAATATTTATTAATATAGATTAAAATATTTATTTAAGCTTTTTATTAGGGTTGACAACTTTTGATTCGATCAAAAGCGTATTCAAATTTCTTTTAACCATATAGTAACAAAAATGACAAATAATTGCAATAAATAAAAATTGAGATAAAATAAAATAAATAAAATAGATAAATAAAATAATCAACAATTAATAAAACTTAAACAAAATTAATAATTAATAAAATTATATATTTTACTTTTTAATTTCTACATCTCAAAAATTAATTTTCAAAATACAGGAAATATCACATTGTAATTATGACAGTTTTTCTGGAAATTTCAAGTAAATTTAAATATGAATTTGGAAAACATTCTGCCATTTCAATTTGGAAAGCAATTTTTTTTTACACTCATCGAACCAAAAATTGACGATATTTTTATCCCAGCAAGCTAAAAGCGCATTTTTTCGTATATATATGAAAAGCGTGCGTATAACGTATACATGTTTGTTTTTTGCACGAAAAGCGTAGGTTACACTTCAAAAGCGTACAGTTGGCAACCCTACTTTTTATATTTGTAAAATATTGTATAAAAAAATTAATGGAAAAGAGCTTAAAGACTAAATAAGTAAATATATCAAAAACATCGATATATTTATTGATTTATAGTCTTCAAGCTCTTTTCTATAAATACAATGGAAAAAAAATCAGTGGTGAAATTGGAAAAAAAGTTCTTATAATATTAAAAAATTAAACTTATATTTTAAAAAGTTAATTAGGGTTCCGCAAAAAAAAATTTTTGTAAAAGGGTTCCGCGAGTATATAAAGTTTAAAGACCACTGGCTTATATTATTAACTCTAAACTCAGATTTAATGAAATTGACGCTATTATTGCAAGTTGATTTATTCCTTGATGACCTATTTCCTCTGAAAATTGATAAAACGTGTGCTAAAAATATTAAAAAATCGATTACCAACAAATATTTACCTTGAATTTTTCTTGCTTTTCTGAAAGTTTTATTGATTCTGTATCGAACCATTGCCAATTAATTTGTTGATCTTCTTTTGTTTTTATCCATGCAATACTTTCGTTGGATTTTTTAAGGAACTCTAGGAATGATTTGAAATCTACGTCGATTTTTGAACAATTCGACTAAGAAAATTAAAAATGAAATAAAGTGCATCTTGAAAAGAAACAGAAAATTTTACCCATAATTCATTAAATTTAGTCCTCAAGTCATTTTTCGATTGATAAAAATCCATATCCATTTGATATTGATTTTCGGACTAAATGGAAAATCGTTCAAATAATCAATAAATTGCACTAGAACTTTACTTCTAGAATCATTTTGAATTCGTCAACAGAATCCTTTATTTCATTAAATGTTGCTGAGAATCTTTCATAAGTTTTATTCAAATCTAAATTCAAACAAAGAAAACAAAATATTAACAAATAATGAAATGTAAAATAACACTTTCAAATCAATAATGAATTAATATTTATCATTAATTATTTTCATTATTATTATTATTATTATTATTATTATTATTATTATTATTATTATTATTATTATTATTATTATTATTATTATTATTATTATTATTATTATTATTATTATTATTATTATTATTATTATTATTATTATTATATTATTATTATTATTATATTATTATTATTATTATTATTATTATTATTATTATTATTATTATTATTATTATTATTATTATTATTATTATTATTATTATTATTATTATTATTATTATTATTACCGTCAAAGTCATTTGTGAAATTGATTTCACTAATGACAGCACATTTTTCATCGATCCAGTTTTTCCATTTATTTAAACTTGAATAGAGCACATTTTCCCCAATATCCATTGAATGGGTTGGTGTATATTGACGGCGACTGACTAATCCTGAGCTTAGTGTGGGGGGAGATAATTTTTCAAATTTCTTTTTCACTTTATCAATTTTTCCATTTATATTGATTATTCTAAAAGAATATTTCAATGAAACTAAATTTAATAACAGTTTATTTTCTCACGTTCTATAATGCTGATCAGCTGGGTAACCGTCGCGCTTCAATTCTTGCACAGAGATTATCATGTTGTTGATTTGATTTTCACAATCATACAATTCTTTGCTGATCGAGGCAAGATATTCGTTCATTTCCTTTGTTGGAGTTTTCGGCATTGGATAAGAAATCTAAAAATTTATTGAAAAATCAAATATAATCATTATAATCAATTTTAAATGATATAATTAAAGGGTTTTTAGAATTTTTTTTTACTTTATTAAAGATGTCTGAAGAAAATAAATAATTTACTGTACCAAAAATAAACGCTTGAAATACATTCTAAATATATTTTAATAATAAAAAGCAAAATATCAATTGCAGATTTTCTTATCTCTTTAACTTAGGATACAGTAAAATCTTTTTCTACACGGTCTTTTTTTACACGATTTTGCAGAAAATCATGTAAATAATTAAAAAAAAATTTGGAATTCGTGTTAAATCAAAATAACGTGGAAAAAAATTTAAAATTTCTTCTTGACGAACCGTGTTATTTCAAAATCGTGTAAAAAAAGATTTTACTGTATTTAATTGCTTGCCTCAAGGTGCGATTTAATGATCAAATAGTTGATCGGAAAATATTTTTAAAAAATCAATATTAACATAAATGCACTAAAATTAATTCTTTTAATAAACAAAATTTAAAAACTTCTAAGAAAAAAATTACCTTTCGAATTTTTGATTCAATTTCCTCCACCGTATTCGTTAGAGTAGCGCACTCGATATCGAGTGAAACACTGATTTTCTCTGACCGCTGGACTTTTTTACTTTCGTTTGTTAATATTAAACTTTTCTCTTTAGAATTTGTTTCAAATTTTGACCAAAGCGTTGAAATCATATGAAATTTTCTTTGGTTTTCATTATTCGTATCGATTTTCTAAAAGATATTAAAGAGAAATAATCAATAGAATTATTGTGAAATTACAGATATTTCGTCAAAGAGACGACAAAATGATTCGTATTGTTTTAAATATGTCGCATAGTTATTTTCCAGTCGGGTCTGATTGAAGTCGATATGGAAATCATTGCGATCGAAATCATCGTTGAGTTCTTCGAGTGCTGAATTCAAATTCGCATACAAATCGGCATATTGATTTCGGAATTGATAGATCTTCTCTTCGATGTCATCTTCTTTTGGATTCATTTCAAACAGCGATGCCACATATGTCATCATTGATTTTTCATCGATGATTCCACTCAAAACGTCTACAAATCAATT
Organism: Schmidtea polychroa; assembly: GCA_959609185.1. Taxonomy (NCBI): domain Eukaryota; kingdom Metazoa; phylum Platyhelminthes; order Tricladida; family Dugesiidae; genus Schmidtea; species Schmidtea polychroa. The sequence goes on along the minus strand of CAUHTR010000556.1, from coordinate 11,686 downwards.
TTCACTTTATAAAATTGATTTATTGATTGTTTTTACCTTCGGGTTCAATAATTTTTGGAACACCCAATTCCTTTTGAGCAGTATTGAAGGCCATTTCTAAATTTTGTTGAGCAGTATTTTTGGAAATCGATTTCAAATCAATTAAATCTGGTCTAAAAATATTGAAATAATCAATAAAATTGTGACTCATTAAAAAATGCAATTTAATTAACCTTTTTTTATGAATTAATGCCAAAAATGCTTTTCCGTCTTTCCAGCTTGATGAGAAATTTTCTATATTTATATCAGGATAATCTTCAAGAGCTTTTCTAGACCACTGAAGTAGAATTTGTTTGATAGATAAATCGTCTGATTTACTCGATTGTACAATATCTTTAAACTGAAAAAAAACAAATAAAATTTTTATTAATTATTGTAGAGGAAAAAATTAAAATTAATCAACAGAACAAAACCGAACTTGAAAATACTTACAGATTTGTATTTGTATTTCGACAATGAGTCTGGCCTATTGGCAATTTGAAGGGTATTATTTGTAGATTTCATGTTGAAAAATATTATAGATCGATCAATAATTTATTAAAAAATTCACATTTTCAACTCAACATGGTTAAAAAAAATTTCTATAGAAATCAAAAAACATTGCACATGTTTAAAAGAATCGATTGATTTCATTCACCAATCAGAACTCCTCAATCACAGGTGTGTGTGTGTGTGTGTTTGCATGCGTATACGTGTGTGTCAGAGTCTATGGATTGGTTCTCTGAGACTTCAGGAATAGAATTTAAGAAAACTTTCTTAGCAAAATAATAATAATTCTTTTTAAAAATAAATAATTGTAAAATTTATTAAAAATAAAATCAATAAATAATAAATCAATTGAAAAAACTTACATATAATCAATTTGATAGAAATTAATGAATTTTAAATAATAAATTGATCAAAAATTGAATGCTAAATAAAAATGATGAGTTCGATATTTAAAGATCAAACAACACGCCAAAATGATCACAAAACAACCTTTTAGCACCAGTGTGCTGATTTTCAGCATTAATATCAATAAATTAATGAGTAGACTTGTGCAAATTAGATCAGTGATGCATTTTGCTGGCTTTCTATTGGTTTATTTATTATTGTTATAATTATTATTTAGATTGTTATTAGAGTTGTTATTTATTTATTGCTTGCTTACCAAATGGCCGTATATCAATAGTAACCATCAAACTTTGTTGTGTATCTTGGGATAATTAAATGTTTCGGCTCAAACATCCTAATATGTCGCCCGGTTTCAGTAATTTATTAAATCAATCCGATTTTAAAATAATTGATATTATTTACTCACTAGCACTACCACTACACTTTTTGTGTTACATATTGAAAATTGAGGCCGTTTGAAATTTGGGTAACTGATAAGACATATATTATATCCTCCAATAATAAAATCCTGATTATGTTCATAGATATTTTTTATTAATTAAATATTCAAAATTTTGTTTTTAATTGTCATGAAATATTCTTGACAATTTAGAAGTGGGAAAATGTCTATCACAGAAAACCAATATCAAACTAAGATGTGCTGAAAGTTTTGTTTATTACGTGTAATTTTCCCTCATTTTGGAATCGTTAACAACCCGTAACACTAAGCGTTTTAAAATTTTTTTTGTCAAATGATTTGGTCATTTATGATAAAATAAATTTCTGTGTATTATTTGGTTTCTACTTGTTAATAGTTGTCTTTTAGTCTATTTAAGTCAAACTTTTTGATCCCTATCACTTTAGTAAAAATATAAGGAATGTGCAGATTGCTAGTCTTCACGTGTTTAACAGAAGTCTGACTTGATGGTGACAAATTCTTAATACTAGGCCTCTATACATAAAGTTCAGATTTAATTATGATAAAATATTCTGATAAAATTTGGTAGATAATTTACAAATATAAGAAAGTTAACTATTATACTTTCCATTTTGGTTAAGCATAATTAACGACAAACAATATAAGGCTTGATATGATATATGAAGGATGCCGCTTTGTTTCTTGATGATGGCAGATTACTAGGATAAGACGTCACTCACGGTCTAGTGCTTGTTTTATTACTCTGTACAGCACCATCCATTTATACCCGGATCATAGATTTTATATTTTGCGTATAGCTAATAGCATATATAGCAGGGATGGGCAAGTGCAGCTCTTTGATGAGGTCTGTGTCTCCCATTGAGATCTGTTGTGGCTCTTTGTAATACGGGGGAAACCTGTATTTTGCTCTCGATGACCTCATGCGTGCCCACTCCTGCTATATACCATACATCTTTTGATTTGATGTTTTGAATTTGATGATCAGGACCAGTAAAAACTTTTTTTAACGCAAATAAAATGATTTCTCTCTTGTTTATTGACTTCTTTTTTTAAAATAAAATGTAGCTATTTACTTTAGAAAGTACTACTTCTCTTACTGATAACTAAATTTGACCTTGTTGAGTAAATGATTGCTATACAATTGGAAAATTAGGCATTATAACCCCTTAAAGAACTATAATCACCCACCAACGCGTTATTGGTTATTGATTATTAATCAAACCTATCAATAAATGAAAGATTGCGATCCAATATGAAATTGAGCACATGTAATATTCAAGATCTTTATGTATGGGCTTACATGTGTAAATACGACAATAATTATATAATTTATTTTGATAAATTTATCTATTGGTCAAATACGAGATATTTGTGAATGGTGGTAATGTGAACAGATTATGAATGTGAAATTTCAAATGTATCAATGTAACTCTTTACATTGATTTAGTTATTTAGTTATTTCGTTATTTATTTAGTTATTTCGCACATTCAAAAGTTTTTTTCTATTTTTTAAAAATATATTTACCTAGAAAAACCTATATTTAAAGTCATTGCATATCTAGGTGACACATACCTATATTTTAAGTAGGTTTGGATCAGTTCATATATGATAGAAATGATGATCTATGTATTATCTATAGATATAACAATATTCATAAGAGTTACAATAATTCCATTGTGTTGATCAATGTCTACGGATCAGCAAAAAAAAATAATTAAATTGAATTTGAAATGTGAAAGGTGAGTTAGTTGAATGGTATTGAACCAGGTTTAATTTAAGAGAACAGCAGGGGTCGTAATTGTTATGTATTGAGATGCAATTAATTATTAAATTAATAATTAAAGTTTATATTGCTAGTTTATATTGCTGGTTCTATATTTTGCACATTATTTATTTTTAATTTGTAAAAATCGGCCCGCACAAGATTCTAGATTACCAAAGCGGCCTGTGTTGTGATTTGGGTTGGGTAGGCCTGGTGTATTATATTGATCTTTTATGTTTATAATTTTTTCTGTTTTCTATCTTTTTCCCTTTCGATATAAAAATTTAATAGCCAAAGTTCAATGAAAAACTAACCACACTACCAATAAAAGAGATTACTACGCAACGCAATCTTGAAATATATATCGTCTGGATTAAAATTCTTTTTCAGTAAAATTATTCATAATTATAAGAATGAAATGAAATTGCCCATTTTTATTAATTAATTAAATGTATCTTAAACAATTTATTTAATAGCACAAAGCACTATGCACCTGGATATAATTATTAATATTTATTTAATTATCAAAATAAATTGTAAATAGTTAGAAATAGAATCAATATTACAAATACTTAAACAGTATAACTGTTTTTGAGTAATTAAGTGCATTTTATTATACACGGAAAGTTCGTCCAATTTTTTCAACATATGCATATAAGATTTTTATCTGTGTCAAAAGCTTAACCAGAAATTAATCTTGTTAAAAAAGGCATTCCCAAGAATGATTAGCAAAATTTATGTTACTGCGACTCGTATTTAAATCTGGACTTTATGTATAGAGGCCTAGTATTAAGAATTTGTCACCATCAAGTCAGACTTTTGTTAAACATATGAAGACTAGCAATTTCCACATTTCTTTCTTTTTACTTAATGGGGATAATAAAGTTTGACTTAAAAAGACAACAATTAACATGTTGAAACCAAATAATACACAGAAATTTACTTTATAATAAATGACCAAATCATTTGACTGTTGAAATACGTTTCAAAAAAAATTTAAAACGCTTAGTGTTACGGGTTTTTACCGATCCCAGAATGAGGAAAAAACATCCGATTTGTATGTTTTAGTTTGATATTTCTCTTAATATTGATAATCTGTGATAGATATTTATTGGGTGTAAATGAACACTCGTACTTAGTGATTAGTGTTATCATATCAATGTTAAACAATTTTTGTAACCAGAGAAAATTTTTTCATAATTTTACCCAATTAATATTAATAATTTAGCATAACAACAAATTGTAATGATTTTGGGTCTTGGATAGTGTAAATCGGTCAAAAAATTATTCGAAAGAATCGATTTCTTGTAAATTATTTGAATTAGTAAAGCATACTTTTTAATATGTTAATGATTTGATTTTAAAATAAAATTAACAATTAAAAATTTCACATAAATCATTATTAATTAAACAACTCAAAAACCATGATAAAAATGAATAAAAATCACGTTAAGTTTAAGTAAATATTTACTTATTTTCTCAAATATCATGTAATTATAAAATTTTATGTGAAAAAACAAAAATTAACAAAGAAAATTGTGAATAGTTTAATAAGTAGTATTGTTATTAATCATTAATAATGTTCAAAATAGATCTTCGCAGAATCGGCAATAGAATTTCCTTATTGGTTATCGTAAAGGTTAATTCTATTGGTTGATTAAATTTTACATTTCATGCGATATGTTAACTAAAAATTTGATTCTAAATTTATTGCAATTGGTCGATTTTATCATCAGCTTTTTTTATTCATTTCATGATTTCAGCATTAATAAATTATTGATTAATAAATTTATTATTTTCAATAGAGATAACAAATAAATTCAATTGATCAAAAAATATCTATCATTTGTGTGATGTTTTCAAAAGACTAAATTTATTAGGCTATGAGAAAATTTTTAAAATATCATTTCTATTTTTAGAAACAATCTGCCAACGGCATCGTAGAAAATCACTGATGTAAAACAATGTCTGTGGTATATCAAAATAAATATTTAAATAATTAATATAATTGATTTGAATTCATTCAGAAAAATGATTGATTTTAATTAATTTATTAAATTATTATAAATTAAAAACTAGACATTTTTATCATTACTGTTCAATTATTAATAATTAATAATTTTAAAATTGTCCCTATCAATCTTTAATTTTTTAAATCAATTTTATTGGTTTCCAATATCAATGTTTTTGTAAATTGATTTAAATCGATTATCCAAATAAAAAAATCAATTCTGTCCATAATTGACAGTTATAAAAATTTATGACTTACTTGTGGTTTTGATTTCTTCTTCGATATACGATTGGCAATTAGACGACAGGCACAAATAATAATCAATCCCACAGAAAATGTCCAAAACCCGAAAACGATTATATTACTCCAAATGAATTCATATTGTTTCGCATACATTTAAGGAGGAAAAAAGGTAATTTTTCTTTCCAGCAAGAAAATAAATTAATAAAATAAGAAAAATGTTAGGTAGTTGACAATGATAGACGATTCGAACGGAAACTGTTTTTAACAAATTAAATATTATATAAGAAATGCGTACAAGGATAGTGATGTTTGTAATATAGTACTGATAAGTTTGTGTATGCCAGTACAAATTAGCACTAAGTATGTGTGTGTGCGCGCGTTGGTGCAAGCGTATATGTGTTGTAATAGTAGAGACAAGGCATGCATGTAAATCATGGAATACAGCGTTACGCATAGACTTGTCTGAAAAAGAATAGTTGTTCAATTGTGTGGTTGTCCATTGTATACGGCTATGCTTATGAAAACTTTTTATCAATTTAAGGATTAACCATTTAATTGTATTTTTTTTATTAGACAATGACCAAAATATTTCTAATTGAAGGTAAATAATTTTTAATCAGATATGCTCTACTTACTATTGTAAATATATTTTAACTAATCATATTTGATAAATTAGAAAAATTATTGATTGTGTAATTTTGTTTTCGACGAGAATTCAATATAAATAAAAAAATTATATTATTTTTAATTGATTTTTTAAACTATTTATATGAATTTAATAGTTTATCAAAGTCCAACATATTAGCTGTATGATAGGTTAATGAATTAATTCGTTTGACTGTTTAATGACTGACCCCTTCCGTGCAGTTTGCGTTCCATAATGCTTGAATTCTATTGAAAAATTATTTGGTACTTAAGGAAAATCAAAATAAAGATTTGTTCAATGTTCATTATATGACACTTTATATTAGTAATTTCTTAAGAAATATATAATCTGTCTCAATTTTTGAATTTCTAGACAATATTAAGCCAGTGGTGGATCTGGGTTATGTTACGCGGAGGCTGAGAGAATGTTATGTGCCGACCAGGGATTCGGAGCGTAGCGGAGCAGGAGCGCTTACTAATGGAGCGGTGTCTGGAGCGGAGCGCTTTTAACCACCGCTCTGAATCCCTGGGGGCGATATCAAAATTTAAAATATAATTTTTCTGAGAATTTAATAAATAATAATTACTAGCCCTATTCGAGTACTTTCACAAGAATCAACAATCTAAACAAAGACTTTAAAATTTTAAGAATAATTTATTTAATAAACTAAGTAAGAAGTAAGTTTTTAAAAAATACTTTCTGTGTGAATTCATTGAAGCAAAACGATTTATCATCTGTTCAATTAAAAATAATGCTAATTAAAATAGACGTTCGTTAGTCATTGTTGGTTGCATTGTTGTCATTTCAGTAGTAGAAGTTCTAACGAGAAGAGTCAAGCAGATATTATATAATATTGAGATTTATTATATACATTTATAAAAAAACACACTAACTCTTAGAACTTGTGACTTTTAGTGTATCCCTGGGAAGTAGGGACTGAAACCGAACCCGAACCCGAACCCAAAAACTCATGCAGGTTCGGGTTCATAAATTTAAAAAATTTATTCTGTGAATTTTTTTTAGAATAATAAAGAGGACAAAAAAGAAGTACAGTTTTCGTATTCGTTAATGTTGCCTAGCTTATTTTCTTTACTACAATACAAAATACAAATAGTAAAGTTTCTCGTGTTCATTAATGTTTCCTAACGATTATGTTTTTATTATTATTTGGAATTTTGACTTTCTATGATTAAAGTTTAACAATAATCATTATTAATCAATAAACATGTTTTTTTTGTTTGTTAAATTCTATATTAAGAAGAGGATATTCTTGAAGAAGTTTTAAAGAAAGAAAAGTTTTTTCAAATTAATTCGGAAAATATAAATTCCACATCTTTCATTGATAGTTCAGTTAAAAATAAGATGGAAATATACGAAAATTATCCAAGGCAAGCAAAAGAAAAAAGTATTTTAGAATTTTGGGAGCAATATAAAATACAAACACCTTTACTATATCAGGTGGCCCAAATAATATTTGCAATCCCTGTTACGCAAGTAAGCGTAGAGAGGGCTTTTTCAGCTTTAAAATGTATACTATCACCACAACGAGCAAATCTAACAGAAGAGAACTTAAAAAATATTTTAACTGTTAAATTAAATGAAAAATTTTGGAAAAATAAATAAAAGATAGGGCTTTTTTTTCGAAATTTTGAACCCGAACTTGAACCCTGGACCGAACCTGAACCCGAACTTTTAATTTTGATTAACCCGAACCTGAACCTGAACCCAATATTTTCCGGGTTTCAGTCCCTGCTGGGAAGTACCATTTTAATCAAAATCCGTATCTGTACTATATTTTTTTAATGCAAATTCTTTGAATTATTATATAGACGTCAACCCACATCTATAATATAAACATACATTTTATTATATACAACTAGACTGTTACAAGCAATAACACCTAAAGGAAAAAACAACGAAAGATTGAAAGTATGTGTTCATTCATCCTAGATATTGTCAGGCATACTTTAATGTAGCATGTTGCAATCGTGTCTTATCTACATACATAGACATATGATAATTTTGTGCATCTTTCAACTATTTATTCAACTTAAAGAAAAATTTATTCAAGTGGTTTAATTAGAAAATTTAAGTTTGTACTAATAAAAGAAAATTATCCTACCCCCATTTTCGACAAAAACCTTTTCTTTATGTAGTATTTGAAGATTGAAATAAGAACAAAACTTTTAAAAGAACATCTTGAAAATACTTTTCGGATAGCCATGCGTACCGGCAGGATTTTTTGAAAGGTGGTGCAGAATAAAACAAGGTCTATGGGAGGAGAATTATGTCAAATCATTTTAGTCACCTCAAATTATTTTCCAGAAAATCGGACCTCCATGAGACCCAAATAATAACTAATAGACTATTTTGGTTGAAATTTTCGAATATAGACTGCAGTCTACTGACCTACAGTAGTATTGTACTGTATAAAATTCAACACTAAGATTTTAATACTTCTAAATTTTTCATGCTGGAAACATGTTTATTACACATGCTAAAATTATTTCAAAACAAACGAACGCACGCACGCACGCACGCACGCAAAAATTATGCGTGAGTTCGTGCGTTGATGGATGATGAGTGGCTCCATTGACATATTACGATTTATAACGTTTTGTATCGTTTGGTGAGACTAATTGTATTGTATTATTTAGGAAATTAAAGGTGGAGCACTTGCACCTCCCTGCCGGCTGCCCATGCGCATAACTTCTACGCCTATCAAACTACATTTAGATGCAGAGTCAGTCTTAATAAATCTGGCACTCCGGCGGGATTTTTATTCGCAAATTCATTACATCAAATTAATCATAAAAACATTTAATTACTTTAATAATTTATTTAATGAAAATTTTAAAAATTAATAATTAAATATCTTATTTAGATGATACCATTTAATCAAATTAAAAATGTGATTAGATTAAAATTTGCTTTCTGACCCACTTTATCGGTAAAGTATTAAAATGAAGAAATCGATGCTTCCAACACTATCAATCCGATTAGGCAGTGTTTCCACATAAAGCCGCATATCCTTGCCCCTCCGCCCTAAAGCTGACTCCCTATATGTACCAATATTCAAGAAAATTAAATACAGATTTATTATACACGCAAAAATTCCATATACAACCCACAAGATTCAAAAGGACACTCATTCTTTGAAAGCTTATTCTTTTAATTTCTAAATTATATAAATTTTTTAATTAATCTTTCAAGTTTAGTTTCTGGTAAGCAAAAACTAAGTCGTTTTGTAAACCTTAAAGAAAATATGTAAAGTAATAAAATATCGTTATTTATAATTGTGAATGAAAAATTCAACATTTGATAAACTTAAATAGCAATATAAAAATTGTAGGAAATATAAAAATATTTAAAATTATTGCAATTTCCTCTGTCAATTGCTGTTAAACAAATAACTAGGTCATATGTAAAAAGTAAAATATTAAATTAAAATATTATTTTAATTTGTAAAATAAAATGAAATCGGTAAAAGAATGAAATGTTAAAATTAGCAATAAAATCTTTTATCTATTTCACCATTAACTTTTTTTCAGTTTCAAATACATTTTCATTATTATTTTATTAAACTATAGATCAATATTTTGTTTATTGGCTAAATATAAATCAAAATATTTATCAACTGTCTAATAAGAAAGAAATAAGGATTAAGTAAAATATTTAAATATTTAACATGTTATAAACATTAAATAGAAAATTTAATAATTAAAAATAAATTTAAATAATTTTATTAATTAATATAATCAAATTCTAATTAAACATCAATATTTACCTGAAAGAAAAGAATTATTATCCAAACAAGTCCGAGAGTTAATTTTGGATTGCCATCAACTAGATCTTCAGCATGAATGTTTACTAGTTTTATCTGAATATATTATTGACAATGAATTGTTGTGATAACAACTGATTCATTATGTATACAATAATCAGACACAAATTTGTTTATATTTATAGTGCATAATTTCTACTAATGGAAATTAATCGATGAAATTAAAATATAAATAAGTTTGTCATTTTTATGGGTCCTTCAGTCAGGGGCATCAGTTGTTACTTTTGCATCCATTACAAAATTGTAATCGTTGATTATTTATTTTTTAAAGTAATGTAATACCGGTTTTCTACCTTGAACGAGTCCTTTAATTTGTCAAAAGAGGTTGAGGATTTTTGGATTCCCTCCACCTAGTTGACAATTGTCAAACATTTAAGAATATATCCCTGTAATACAATTATGTAAAAACAATTACCAAAATCAAATTTGAATTTTCAAAACGTGTTAGGGATGATTCCACGACAATTTACGGAACAAAAAAAAATTCTAAAAAATCGTATATAAGTACTAGATGTAAATAAGAATTTAAGACGCTAAGAAAAAGATTAAAATTTGAAGTTTTAATCAAGATAACTATATGGGAATATCATTGTGTAATATTAAATTTAACCTTCGCAATAATTATCTTTTGGTTTCACCTTTGATCTTTTTTTAATTCAATAATTTTCATATTAATATTTGTAAGACTATTGATCAAAACAATATATAAGGTACACGATATTTCGACATAGTCATTATGAAATGTGTATTCGCAATATCGATATTTTACTGCGAATTATCGTTTTTAGCTTTTTCTGTGAATTGATGGGATTCGGTATGGATAGATTAGATTACGGAAAACAACATGATAGGAAGGGATTTGGCAAAAAAACGTTCAAGAAAGTTCGAATAGCAATATAATGTGGAAAACAGAAAAAAAATTTAAATAATTTAATTAAGGAAAATCTGAGTTGGAAAAACAAGAAAAAAGCAAATAACATGGATTTCGGAGAGCTATTATCATGATAAGTGAAACTCCCAACCAAATCATTAATTATTTACGATGACAGATACATGAATTGTAAGGACATGTTATCTGAAGTATACAAAGAAAATTCAGACTTAAGAAATTCGGTATTTTATCTCAGGTAAAGAAAAAGAAAATGAGAGTAGACTTAGAGGGAAATTGAATTTTCTCAAATTAATTAGTAGAAAGCTAAAAGAAAACAGAAAGGATCAATTCGAGTAAAGGAAAACCTATAACATCTAAAAAGATGACATATTGTTGTAAAATGCGCAGAATTTTCACATTTTTAGGCGAAACCCATCAAATAATTAAATCGTCTATTTAGACAGTGTACGTTTTACTCATAGTTTCTAATAATAGCTGAATATGTTAGGGGTGTCTTTATCTATTGAATTTAAAGAATACGAGTAGTCAGTAACTAACCGAATATAATTATTTGTTTATTAAAACCCAATAATCTAATAATACATTATTTACTAAAATATATTATTTCGAATTCATTTGTTATCAATGAACTAACAATCGTAAATTCAATGTATTTATTTTACAAGTCTAGCACGGATTAACTAAGTTGTATCAATAGCACTTTGCACTCATGCACTATGAAAATATATGTAAAAAATAGTTGGACTAAATAATCAGTTGAGTTACAAATACCGAAAATGGTCTTCAATGCCGTTCATTGTGTGACTAGATAAAGTTCAGAGACAATGAACTATGAATAATGACTTAGAAGGGATAAAACAATGACATCAAAATAAAAAAAGAATCGGAAAATGTAGATTTATGAAAAACTTATATACTGATATCATATATTATTTG
>CAUHTR010000555.1:0-120387 GCA_959609185.1 Schmidtea polychroa | reverse complement strand
NCATGTTGATTGTGGAAAGAATTTCGAAGCAAATAGCATTAAAGAACTAGCAAAGGCAGCAGGAATTGAGTTGATATTTCGAGTCCGTATCATCATAATACTAATGGTGTAATTGAAAGACAATTTCTTACTATAAGAGACTATATTAACGCGTCACTCAGAGAAGGAGTTAAAAAAAGCTGGGCAGAATTAATACCTGATATAGAATACGTTTTAAATGCGACAGCTCAAAAAACTATTGGAGTGAGTCCAGCAGAAATTATATTTGGAAGAAAGATTAATAGATCGCAATGGCATAGTAATAATGAAGTGGATAGGAATGAAATCATGCGGAAATTAGAGGCTAAAAGACAGCAAACGAAAGAAATTGGCACAGCTAGGAACTTAGAAGTGGGGGACAAAGTATTGGTGAAACAAGAAATTAGAAACAAAGATCATGAGAGATATGAAGGACCATACACAGTAATAAACGAAATCATGAAAGAAGTTATTTATTAACAGACGAAAACGGGAGAAAAATAACGAGGAATATAGAAAAGTTAAAGCATTTTAAAGAAGGGGGGATGTAAGGAGTTAGTAAATCTCTATATAAAATTATTATGGTTAAATGGTAGAAGTGAGATCAGTTAGTAGAAATAATTATTTCTGTTAAATTTGTATATTTAAATTCTATATTAAATTATATCATATTATATTAAATTATATTAAATTAAATCAATTAAATGTATGACCGGTAATTACATTAATATTAATAATTATCACGCCTCGGTGTTTAAATATTCTAGTAAACGGCTCAATTTTTGAAGTTGTTATAAAAATAAATGCTTGAAGAAGACTTGAATTTAATTGCGTCTAACAGTGACCATATTTTTTTTTGAGAAAATAAAGGACATATCGAAGAAAATAAAAAATGTCTTATAAAATTCATAAGATTATAACATTTATTACGAAAATACCAATGAAATAAACTACTGTTCTCTTAAATAAAGGACGTATGGTCACCCTAATTATAAATAAAAGTTGGTAATATATTTCCAAGTTTAAATTGTTATCTGAAGGTTTTATAAACTATTGAGAAGATATCATTTGTAATGATTTGATGATATGATATACAAATTCAATATTCAAGGATATTTTGAGTTTTTAATTAATTCTTATTTCTAATGAACCCATCAGTATGATAATTTTTATTCAATTTATTATAACGGCTACGCAATCGAAATATATAGTAAAAGTAATTTTTTTAAAAACGTGTACTTGTGTGAAAATATTACAACAGCTAATTAATATTCTTAATAATAATAATAATAATAATAATAATAATAATAATAATAATAATAATAATAATAATAATAATAATAATAATAATAATAATAATAATAATAATAATAATAATAATAATAATAATAATAATAATAATAATAATAATAATAATAATAATAATAATAATAATAATAATAATAATAATGATAATAATAATAATAATTGTATCAACAATAATGGTGATAATATTTATTTTAGTTTAACACTAACAATTAGTACGTTTTTAACTTATTTTTTAACATGCCCAAAAGCTAATGTTTTGTTTTAAACGTAAAAAATTTCCCGTATTCCTTGCATACATTTACATACATTATTTACAAAATTTATAACTAAAAATAAAAAATTGTGCAATGTAAGGTTAATGCTTAGAGTTATACATATAGAGTTATGTATAGAAATTGCAAACTAATACAATCCAAAAATTAATTTTAATTATATTTAGTTCAGAATTATAGAAACCTTCCAAAATATTAACTTAAAAATAATTCATGATAATATATTTACTTATTTTTCTTGAAGCATCTGCAAGGATCCATTCATCTTTTGTCTGAGGCAACGTTTCATTAGGATAGAAAGGTATAGTCCCATGAACCCAACAGTAATTCTTGACATATTTATCCAGATCAGAACCGGAAGGAACAACGGGTATGTAGCAAGATATATCAGCCATTACATATTGTTTTGTAGAAACAATCAAACTGCAAACAACTAATATCATTACACTAAAAAGAAAGCTGGCTTTATCAGCCGCATCTTCGACCCCTACATATTTACCAGCTTGAAATGCCGTAAATTGAGATATGAATGTTTCCATTTAATAGTTTTCCTATTCGATAAATTTCTAACAGACTATAAAATGATAAAAATATTCCAACTGCTAAATGATCATTTGAAAATTCAACAATTTTTCTACTAGTAAACGGTGCCAATGATAATCAAATTACATTTAATTATTCGTTCTAAGAATGCTAATGAAAATTCATAGAAAGATCACAAATCGATTGTATCAATTAAAGCGATTTTCACATTGAGATTTGATTGAAATTGTATTAATTACCTCGGTTACCTTGACTCTGCACCTATATATTTGATGGATACAATCGATTTGTGATCTTTCTATGAATTTTCATTAGCATTCTTAGAACGAATAATTAAATGTAATTTGATTATCATCGGCACCTTTTACTAGTAGACTAATTGTTGAATTTGCAAATGATCATTTAGCAGTTGGAATATTTTTATCATTTTTATAGTCTGTTAGAAAATTTATCGAATAGGAAAACTATTAAATGGAAACATTCATATCTCAATTTACGGCATTTCAAGCTGGTAAATATGTAGGGGTCGAAGATGCGGCTGATAAAGCCAGCTTTCTCTTTATTGTAATGTTATTAGTTGTTTGCAGTTTGATGGTTTCTACAAAACAATATGTAATGGCTGATATATCTTGGTACATACCCGTTGTTCCTTCCGGTTCTGATTTGGATAAATATGTCAAGAATTACTGTTGGGTTCATGGGACTATACCTTTCTATCCTAATGAAACGTTGCCTCAGACAAAAGATGAATGGATCCTTGCAGATGCTTCAAGAAAAATAAGTAAATATATTATCATGAATTATATTTAAATTTAATATTTTCGATGGTTTCTATAATTCTGAACTAAATATAATTAAAATTAACTTTTGAATTGTATTAGTTTGCTGATTTGATTTTGTGCCTGCGCAATTGTTATTCGATTTTATTTAACATTATAATTTTTATGATATTTGAATGAATTTTCTTCCATTTTCATCTTTTACGAGACTATAAATCAATAATTTTATTTATTTAACATGAATTCTAATGCAGTTTTTTTCCAGGTTTATGCTGACTAATATTAATTGATTTATGAAAATTGAAACAAAAAATTTATTTTATATTTTAAATTAAAATATCAAGATTAAATTTTGTATTATTATATGTAGAAACATGGCCGGCATTAGGCACAGGCAAAGCAGGCAGTTGTCTTAGGGCGCCAAAATCTGGGGGCGCATTTTCGTGTTCTTCTTTTTTAAAACCTTTTTTTCAATGTAAGCTGTTGCATTTTCATTAATTTCGAATTAAAGACTGTTGCTTATAACTTATAATATTTCTAACAGGCCACTTTTACCTCAACCAAGTGATTCACTTTTCGTCTTTTTAATAGGATAAAATGATTATCATTCAGAACTAAAGAATATTCTCATTATTAGTTATATCGACTAAATTTTTAAAATGTTTCAAATTTAATTAATTATAATTTATATTGATTTCTAGTTAGCGTTATTATTAAAACGATTTTGCAACAAAACACAGTATTGATATGTGATCAGTTGAAAAAACAAAACAAAAGGTATTGAAATAAGTTAACTATCCTTTAAAATCTCTAGTACTTTTAAATTTTAATCAGTTTTCATAGTTATATTTAATTGCTAAATATTCAAAAATAATGTCAAACCCTATTAAACGTCAGAAGTTATCGGGTGCTCAATCTAGTCAGAAAAAGCGACAAGCAAATAGGATGGCTTTCCAGGTATTTAGAGAAAATCAAAACTACTCCAGCTGTTAGTGTTATTACCTAGTCTGGCCAGTCATCAGCTAGCAATTCAGAAACCGCAACGCTTAATGTTAATAGTGAAGATGTTGCTCAAAATTAAACGGAAGTAGGTCTTACTGTCACTGAAGATAAACTAATAAGTCCATCTGCCTCTGAGAGAACATGGTTAGTTTATTCCAAAAATAGCTATGTCGTATACTGTTTATTTTGTAAGTTGTTTGCAAACAACAAAATTGCATTGACAGAAAATGGGTATAGTGACTGGAAAAATATTTCATGCCAGTTATCAAGTTACAAGTGCTCTCCAAAGCATTGTGAGATCGTTAGCAGGTGGGCTGAATTGAAGATGAAGTTAAACGAAAGTCTAACTATTGACAAACAAAATCAGAGGATAATAAATGCTGAAACTGTACACTGGCGAAACATTTTTGAAAGATTGCTCCCAATCATTTAATTTTTAGTTCAATACAACCTGGCTTTTCGAGATTCATCAAAAGAGGTTAATCAGATAGGCAATGGTAACTTTCTTGATTTGGTAGAACTTATAGGAAAGTTCGATCTAGTTTTGCAAGAACATTTAAGATCAATGACGTCGAATGAAATCAATAACCATTATCTTGGAAAATGAATCCAAAATGAATTAATTACTCTAATGGTTGACAAAGTTAAAGAAACAATTTTAAATTCTGTTCGACAGGCTAAATATTTCTCTATTATTCTTGATTGCACTCCCGATCAGAGTCATAAATAGCATATGTCTAACACAATACACTAATCACTAACTTCAGAGGGCAAGGGCATGACAATGTAAGGTAAGAATTACGGTGTCCAGTGAGAATTCCTGATATGAACCCGCTTGCATTCTTTGTTCCTTGTGGTTGTCATAGTTTAAATCTTGTTTTTAGCGATGCCGTAAAATCTACAGGTGCTGCATCCTCTTTTTTTGGTTTAATTTAGAAGATTTATGTTTTTTTCTCTGCATCCACAGCTCGTTGGAAAGTACTGAAACAACACGTTTCTCGGCTTACTGTGAAGCCATTACCTGAAACTCGCGGGAGTCAAGAATTGACAGTATAGTACTAATACGACATCAACTAAGCGAGGTTTATGATGCTCTGTTTAAACTGTCATAAAAAGAAAAATAACTCTTTAGCTCGATACGAGGCAGCTACACTAGCTAATGCTCTGAAAAACTTATCATCATCAGCAAGCTTATGTAGGATCCTAAATTAGAACTATCCGCTGTTGTAAGACTTATGGAAAAACCTAGTCTTTTTAAAACGTTACAGGAAACACGATTTATAGGAGCAAAAAATAAAAGCAACAGAGCTAGCAGAAAGTGTATATGCTGAAGCAGTTTTTCCAGCAGCGATACAAATTAGAATTCATCGCAAGATATTATTTGACTATGAATCGAGAGATGATCCAATTCAAGATCCTGAAACTTGATATCGGATTGAAAATTTTAACGTCATCGTTGATACGGCTATTAATTCTATTGCAAAACGCTTTGCACAAATGCAAGAGCACAGTGGGAACTTTTCATTCTTGTATGACATTAAAGGATTACAGAAATTATCACGAGAAGAATTGTTGAAAAACTGTCAAGACTTACACATCCTACTCACTTGTGGCGACAGATGAATATGAATTATGTGATGATTTAATGTCAATATCTTGCATGTTGTCAGAGAAAAAAAACCGTCCTTGCAAGTTCTTATATTTTTAAAATCAAACCATTGCTTGGAACTTTTTTCAAACACAGCTATTGCAATCCACATTTTGTTAACTATTCCAGTTAGTGTGGCAACTGGCGAAAGAAGCTTTTCAAAGTTAAAATTAATGAAAACATACCTCCGAGCCTCTATGACACAGGAAAGACTTACTGCTCTAGCTATACTATCTATTGAGAAAGACGTAGTCCAAACATAAGATTACGGAAATATTATAAGCAATTTTGCAAGTGCTAAAGCAAGCAAGGTATTTTTAATGTAAAAACATTTTTAGAGACTACAATAGATAAAACATTTCAAAGTTACATAAAAATTTGTGATCAAAACCGCAAAACAAAAAATTCATCTTACGTCAGTAAATATTTTTAATAGCTATTTTTTTTCTCGGTAATTAAAGTTTTTCGTTAATGTAAGTGTTTTACGATTTCCCAACAAATTTATATTAGCAAATTCTGACTGTACTTATTAAAAAATTATAATAATAAATAACTCAGTTGGGGTAATGTTCTTGGCCCCTATGTGGTATTTCATCATTCAATTGTAATGTATAAGGCGTGAGGTAGTGTGAGTCATTCTGGTCAGAGGACGCCAAAATGTATAGTTTTCCTAGGGCCGGCCCGGTGTAGAAATAAATATAAATAATCTATTATTTTTTAAATCAAAGTAGACAATGTGAGATTTTATATATAATACTAAAATTCTAATCATCAATTTAATTCATAACTTTAAGTTACGACTATGTGTTCAATTAGAAGTCTAAAATTGCTTAGAAGTAATGGCCAAACCTTTTAACGCATAATTATTAGTCAATTGAATTTCATTAAGCTGGCGTACATTATAAATCAATGTGCCCCCTTATGGTTTTATTGCGTCAATTTTACTATCGTTTCTTCTTATCCCTTTCAAATTATATATGTGACTTTAAATTTGCTTAGGTTTTAATTATACAATATTGCAACTCTTACAGTACTACATTTGGTGAATGAACATCGATTTGCAATAGACGATATATACATATAAATTTATTATTATTATTAATTAGTTAAACAAGTAAATGATATGATAAGCCTAATTCTGCAAGTAATGTATTCAATTAAAAAAACTTTCGATTTTTAGATAATCCCTTTCAATTTTTTGAATAAATTGAAAATAATTATCTAATGACACAGGTCAAGGTCAAATAACAGAAAGTTTTTTTAATTTAATACATATTTTGTAGCAAAAGGCTTTTTTTATCATTTACTTATTTAACATTTAATTTATGGTTCTACCAAAAAACCACAAACTTAAAATTATATTATTATTATTATTATTATTATTATTATTATTATTATTATTATTATTATTATTATTATTATTATTATTATTATTATTATTATTATTATTATTATTATTATTATTATTATTATTATTATTATTATTAGGATATTTTTTAATTTTAAATGATGGAATATTTACTTAATCTTCTATCTAAATCTGCTTGTATCCAATCATTTTTAGTTTGTGGTAAAGTTTCATTTTCTCGAAACGGTATTGTTCCATGGGCCCAGCAATAATTCTTAATGTAATCTTCCAACTTTGCTCCAGTATTTAATATTGGGATATAGCAATCCAATTCACCAAAAACATATTGTTTCGCTGACACAATCACAGTACAAACAGCAAGTATTACTACACTGAAAAGGAAACTTGCTTTATCGGCTCCATCTTCAACTCCTACATATTTTTCCACATTAAAATTTGAAAATTCACCAATCAGTGATTCCATTATATTTTTTATATTTCGTTTTAATAATTCTGAATGTTAAATAAAGTTGCGTGTAATTCACTATTGTTACATAGCATTTGCATATCTAAATGTTATAGAATAGCATTTACATTTGTGAAAGGTAAATTCTTTCGGCTGTTCTTCGTTATTGACTAATTTCATAATATTTTCTATATTATGAAAGATGTGAAATTAAAAATTTAAATAAAAGTATTAATTAAATATTCGATTTACACAATTTATCTGCCAAGCTTTATTTATATTTTATATGAGTAGGATACAAAATCCTGTCCAGCCGAATACCCCTTGAGTGTGTTACATTGCACTAAAGTAGTTAATGTACAACGTAATAATATACACTATAACGTAATCATTGGGTTTTCGTGACGCATATGAGATCATTATGTAATCTTTATGTAATCCCATGGTTTTACATCTAATATACTATTACATACACTGTCATGCAATATTATTATTTTGTTTTAATGAATATTTTACTCCCTCTGTCCAAAAATGATAGTCCAGTTGCATTTTAGCCTTTTTCCCAAAATGATTGTCAATAGAGAATATAAAAAATTGAACGGTTTTGTAAAACCTTTTACAGTAAAAACACATAAAATAATTTTATTTTATTGATTGAACAAATAACAAAACTGCATTTTAAGCATTTGAGTGGTTGCAAAGAAATGACGATTTAAAGTCAAACTGGACTATCATTTTTGGACAGAGGGAGTAATTTTTTTAGGATTTTAGTGATTGATATTAATTATACATTCAGAATGTTATATTTTAATTTTTGCAGATCTCTTTTAAACGAAACGTGAAGTGAATGTCAACACATTGTATAATCTTCATTCAGAAAATCGTATATCACTAAGGTATATATTTCAATGCATTAAAGGCTCAGAAAGTCGTACATCTAATTTATTCCTTTTTAGGATATATAATAATCTACATTTCTATATTTTTAGGATTTGATTGTCTAATTATGTAACGTTTTAAGAATAAATGTTCCTTTCCAAGCAAATCAAAAATAGTATCCTGAAAGTGATCCATAATTTTCATATGTACAGCATGGATTCCAAGAAAGGCTTAATTGAAAACAGTGCACTGCAAGTAATAAATATGATCATTGGTCTAACAAGGTTGGTTAGATTCCGACCCTGGTAACTAGGATGTATATAAACCTGCTGCGGTCGATAGGCAAAGCAAACTATTTCATTCATCCAATCTATCCTACTCCCAGACTATTTTTAATGCAGCGATTGTGAATTTTACGAGGAAAGTAAAAGTCAAGAATACGAGAGTCTCGGAAGTTTTGCGATGTTATCAGTAGAAAACTAGTTACATATGATAATAAATGAAAAGAGATGAATATGATTTCACTGTTCATTATGATTCTTTATACCTTTAAACTTTCATTATTGATTTTATTAGTACTTTTTATAAACTATTCGTATCTAAACTATTTGTTGATTATTATAATTATTATTATTATTATTATTATTATTATTATTATTATTATTATTATTATTATTATTATTATTATTATTATTATTATTATTATTATTATTATTATTATTATTATTATTATTATTATTATTATTATTATTATTATTATTATTATTATTATTATTCTCATCAGTTATGCTATTATTATTTTAAAATGACCTAATAATAGCCCATTCTCGACACAGTGATCAATTAATAACACAGTTAAATTAATAATCATCTGATCGTCGAGAGTTCTATTATTTCCTTAATAAATTCGTGAATTAAATTAACGAGAAGCGTTAGGCCATTTCCGAAATAGAAGTGCAGAAGAGGCACTAGGAAAGTAAAGATCATTTAAGGGTTAAAGAACCCAGTGAAACAACTCAAAAAATCTTATCTATATTGATGAACAGGGTGTTTTCCATTGGCATCATTATCATTATTAGGAGTATTATTAGTAGGATCATTACTATTATTATTATTATTATTATTATTATTATTATTATTATTATTATTATTATTATTATTATTATTATTATTATTATTATTATTATTATTATTATTATTATTATTATTATTATTATTATTATTAAAATGATAATTTAAGCCTCTTGCTGCAAATAATGTATTTAATGAAAGAATTTTCGACTATAAGATAGTCCTTATCAATCTCCTTGAGATTGATAAGGACTATCTTATAGTCGAAAATTCTTTCATTAAATACATTATTTGCAGCAAGAGGCTTAAATTATCATTTTATTGTTTTAAATAATAAATGCTGCTACCAAGCAATCATCATTTTATATTATTATTATTATTATTATTATTATTATTATTATTATTATTATTATTATTATTATTATTATTATTATTATTATTATTATTATTATTATTATTATTATTATTATTATGATTATTAATGTTACGATTATTTTGTGAATATTGGTATCAGAATTGTGATCGCTATCTTAGCATTTCAATTATTATTATGAGTATTGCTGGTATTATGGTCTTTATTACGACCATGAATATGATTTATTGTGACTATCGGTTTTTTTTATTATTAATTTGATACCACTATTATCTACATTCATGTGGATTATTAACTTGTAACAACATTGTCATTATAAATATTGACATCACCTTCACCAGTGACATGGCTGATTTTATTAATTGGATTTTTCATTAATTATAGGGCTATCAGTTGCCATCCTCTGATCTACTGTTAGTATTTAGATTTTTATAAGTCTACAGTGCATTATCATAAGTAAATGGACACCCGAGAAAAATTATAATTGTTAATTCCCGGCGCCCCCCCAAAACATCGACTTCTAGATAATCAACAACAAAATAATCAACTTCTAATTCATCTATTGGCGAAAACATCTACTGTCTAAAACATCGAGTCCAAAACATCAACAACAAATACATCGATTGTCAATAAAATCTACTTTTAAAACTTCTAAAACATCGAGTTTTAAAACATCTACAAATTAAAATTAAATTAAATATGAAGAAAATTTTTATCAATTTGTGTCTGTTTTAATTATCTAAATTAGGCATGTAACTATTAGCCAACAAAATGTAGTTTTTGCAAGATATTGCATGCAAGTTAATAAATAGAAAACCAGATATTAAAAAAAAATCTGAGGGGTGGGAAGGAATATAGCAAGTTCTGTTTTAAAAATCACAGAAGTTAAAATATGGTAAATTGTTTCATTTCAAGTTTTTGCAATCAAAATGAACATGCTACTTACATGCCTAATATAAAGATGGCTGAGCGATTAACGATCAGAGAAAAAAAACATAATTATTATTTTTTTATTTTTTTATTATTTAATTATTTTTTACATTAAATTGTTCTAAAATCATGATTGCTATAGAAAAAGGTAAAATAAATTCAAATATTAAATGTTAAATTGTTTGCAATGCAAATAAACACAGAATTAGTAAGAACCAAGAATCATGGCAACTTTCTTTAAATATTCAACTTTGGAATCAAAAGTATGATAATTCTGACAGATTGTAAGAATTGTCTTGTTGAATCGCAAATGTTGAGGCTTTTTTCTACGCTTGTAAGCTCCAGACTCCTCCTCTGCCAAATCTGACATGGTCTTGTTTGCTTCAACCTGAAATTGCTTAAAAAGATTCCACATATTTGGCCTTGAACATCCAAGAGATGTATGAAAAGCTGCATTCCAGGCTTCAATGCGATTGTTTGTGCGCTGTCGTCCATTCATAGTTCTGTCAAACTGATTCCAGGATTGAATGGGATTACTCTTTGAAGCATTGGAGCTGTTTGACCTTTTAATTTGGTCATTTTGTAGGAGCCAATGTAAGTTGACTCAAAGTACTGACGCAGCGGCTCAAATTGTTGCCAGTCAGTCTCTGATAGCTCATCAAAGCATTTCTCCACATCTTCCAATGGAACAAAACAAAGTGATTTCAAGCAGCTAGCCAGTGTTCTCATTTCAGGGTCGGCAAGATAGTCATTCCTCAGTCGCAGTTCTCCAATTTTCCGCCAAATAGACTGCGACAAGTGAAAGTAGCACAGAGCAACCACAGCATTTGGTATTTGTTGTTTGATTGCTTTTATGAAAGCCTTTTCAAAGTCGCAAGTGACGTAGTTGGCTGACCACTCCAAGCCTTGAACCGCTTGTGACACCAGTTCAAGCATCCTGGTGTATGTCTGAGAAGTTTTGTTTTTGAGGAGTAGAAAGACAAGTGGAACAGTGCACTCTTCGCTCACTTCACCATGAAGGCTGTAAAGCTGGTAGAAACCATCCACAGGTACTGATGCAAAGGTTTCATCACCAAAGATTGTTTCACATGACATAAGTTTTCTTAAGAAATCTATGGTAGTAAAACCCAGGATTCGTTCAGCATCTTCTTTCCCCGAGTCAATGAGAAGAAATTGCTGCTTTGTTGCAGATGTTGTCCACCTATATTCTGCCGGTACATCAAAGTTAATGGTTCGAGGAAGTGAGCGTTGGTCACCTAACTTAGATTTTTTATAAACAAGAGCTTTTCTCATGTTTACAGATGTTGGAGCACAGTGAACTGCTTCTTGTGAAAGTGTTGCTAAGCCAGATAAAATTGTTCTTGTTGGTACTAGCTCCATTGCTTGTTTTTTGGCTGAATATCTCCACTTGTCAGCTTCAGCCTTTCCAATTGAAGATTCGTGTGAATGAGAATTTCTTCCATGACGAAGTTCTCCAGAAGGATCTTGAATTAATCGGCCAGGACATCCACTCCAGCATTGTTCACACTTCCAATACAATTTTCCAGGAAGTTTTGAGTCAGGTCTATCCAGAAGGAAAATGTAACCTTCAAATGTACGTTTTTCTCGACCTTTTTGACTTGGGATTGAGTTTTGAACATCTTCAGAATAATCGGGAACTCTGAATTTTGAGATCTTTGCTGGAGGAGGTGAAGCAGATAAGTTTAGCAATGTATCTTCCTCAATAAGTGATTCAACTGAGAGTGAAATCAATGAATCCTCTTGTTCAATTGTAAAGGATGAATCTGGCGACAAATGATTCTTACGTCCTTTAGGTCGTCCTCGTCCACGTCCTTTGGCCATCTATAAGTAATAAAATAAGGCTAAGTTTAAAAAAAAATAATTTCTATTAATATTTTAAATATTAAAGTTAAATAAAGTTAACATTAATGCAATAAATATAAAAAAATTACCTTTTTATGAAAATGCGACAAAGTTGATTCAGGACACAAGTGAAGTATTTGAATGTTGGCAAATTAATGATTACTGGCGCGCCCCAAAACATCGACTTCTAGATAATCAACAACAAAATAATCTTTTGTTGAATTAATTAAATTGATGAAAATATAACGAAAAGAGATGGTTTCAAAATTAAACAAATTAAAAAAACTATTAAAATTAAAAAAAATGATGAGAGCATTTAATTAAAAAAGGTTTTTTAAACTCGATGTTTTAGGCGATTGATGTTCTTGCCTTTTATTACTAGATGTTATTGACAGTTGATGTTTTTGACAGTAGATGTTTTCGACAATAGATGTTTTAAGGCTAAAAGTAGATCTTTTCACACTCGATGTTTTAAAAATCGATGTACTAGAAGTCGATTTTATGAGGTGACCCGTTAATTCCCATAAAAAAATGAGAGTCTTCTCCAAGAAAAGTGATTATTTTTCTCTTTCTAATATCTTGGAGATTTTCCATTAGAATAAAAAAGAGCTGTAACACGTTGTGGCGTTGAAAGTATACGTTTATTGATAATTTCTTCGGAAATTACTTTTCATTCCTGTTGAAGGGTAATCAATAGACATGAAGCTGTTTTTGGCTTGCATTGTCGCTTTCTTAAGGACTTATCCAAGAGAAACCAAACATTTTCAATCGGATTCATGTATGGCAATTGTGCACTACATTTGAGGCAGGAAATCACATGTCCTCTAACCAATGTTACCCGCGACTGTGTACTTAGTTTTTAAACAACATTATGAGGTATTGCGAGGGAATTATTTATAGTAAACAGGTTGTTTAAAATCTAGATTGGGAATGGGAACGA
The DNA here is from genome assembly GCA_959609185.1 of Schmidtea polychroa. Classification (NCBI taxonomy): domain Eukaryota; kingdom Metazoa; phylum Platyhelminthes; order Tricladida; family Dugesiidae; genus Schmidtea; species Schmidtea polychroa. The sequence continues at coordinate 106,947 of CAUHTR010000555.1, read as the reverse complement.
CCATGAATAGTAGCGCACGTTGTAGATTTTTTATAATCGTAACCTAGCAATACGCACGTGTCATTATTAGTGGTTACTAAAGTTTAAGCGGCTGTTTACAATCAAATTCATGCTAAAACTGAATTTTACCCAAAGAGAATTCACTGCTGATCAAATGTGAATGACACTGGGGATGTAAATGAAAAAAACTATATTCAACCAAGACGCAGACAAGCTAATCCATGACGGAAATGTGCGCGACAACATTGTAAAGTATTATAGAATTACCCATATTATAGAATAATGAAATGTAGACACGGATTAAACAAATGACGGAATTGCAGACTCAGGCCACTAATACTCATGTAGAAATTCGGGCGTTAAAAGTGCGAATTCGCCTGCTGAAGACACAACTTGGGTAAGTGGAAGTCGATCGATACATCACCGAATAAGCACGAACTACTTCTGTATCAAAACTTTCCCTCACAGAACACCATAATGTGCAACGGATCGAGCCTGTGACACTACCGACGCGACAAGAAAATAATTATAAGCTGGCCACACCGGTCGAAGTTGAGAGGACATTTTTATTAATTTTAGTGAAAAACTAAATCAAAATACTGCGACACGAGCTTCAGGCAATGACTACACAGGTGAAGAAAGCTAGACTTGAAGCAAAAAGACTCCATGACCAAAATACATATCGAGCGCGAGGTAACTATAGAACTGTGGGGTTGTTACGTGTGCAAATCATTCCTTCTGTTATCATCACTAGACTGACATTCACCAAAAACCCCGATCAAAAAAACGACATAGCCAGCCTGCATCCGCTATGAATGACGTCGGTACTGTGCAACCTGGGTGGAACCCAAAAATAAAGTTGGAAACCCATTGGGCCTGCAAAATCTTCGGATTCTCATGGTTCACTGTGTCGATAGAAGACGCTAATTCTTTCCTTTCTATTGGGTGTCCAATTTATACTTAACTCAATGAATACCTAATATTTCAAATTGCACAAAATAACACAATGGTGGAAATTAAACATATATAATTGATTCAAGAATACAGAATTTTAATCTACTAAATGTTATATCAATTTGTAAGTGTTGCGGACCCAGTGTTACAAACCCCAGCAGAGTCACCTTTAAAAAATGTTTTGGGACAACTGGGGTGTTTGTATATAACTTAGGATACAGGCAAAATAATAATAATAATAATAACAATAATAAAATGATAAACTAACAATCAATCAAAAATTACAAATTTATTTACAAATAAATAATACTTCGTATATCGACAGAGGATGATAATTTATGTTTATGATATGTAAGCTATTGCTTCTTGTAGGGCAATCATCAGCGAAAATTAGATAGAGGATTCTATAAAGAATTTCGAGGTTATTTCGCTCTCCTACTAGTCTTCTAAGAGAATTACTTTGGGCAATTGTATTTCTTTATATATTTCTTTTTTTCTTCTCGGATTGTATTTCCTTTTATTGTCTTGAAATAATGAAGTTTAATTCGATCACTTTTTTCCGAATTGTGTGTCTTTTTGATTCGAATATGGAAGCCAAAAAAATCGTCGCCTAAGAAAAAAAGCGTTAATTGGTTAAAATCGTCGCCAATGTTGATACTCGAAAAAATCGTCGAAAATTTAGTACAAAAAAATAGCCGACAATATTAAATTCTAAAAAACAGTCGAATCTTTAGGGGTCAAAATTAATTATCTTCTGTTATCTTCTTAGACACAACATAAGCCCTATTTTCCGTGTTACGGTAAACTTTGGCACCCTTGAGACATTCCATCACTGCGAAAGGTATATTCTCAGACATCACTTTTTTGGTCTTGACTGGGGAGCGTATTAAACGGTAATAAAAAGTTAACAATATTATTTAGCAATTTCTTTTAATTACATAATTCATAAAAAATGAAATTAATAAAAATAATTAAAACACAACAGAATGAATATTAATACTATTAATACTAGAATTAATTAATGCTATTAATACTATAATTAATGAATTTATTTACATAATGTGACTGTTATTTTATCGACGATTTTTTTGGGATATTTTGGCATTTGTTGGATTTCGGTTATTTTTAGGGGTTTGCAGTCGGCTAATTTTTCACGATCTGTCGACTCTTTTTTTTGACTTACATATTCGACTATTCTGACTTTTACCTTTGATTGTTTTGAAATTGCAAGTTATGATCCAATCGCTTTTCTTGGATTGTATACTTTTCTGTTATTTTGAAATTATAAACTTTAATCTTGTTGCTTTATCAGATTATATTCCTTTTCGATAGCTCGAAATTTTAAATTTTGATTCTTTTGTTATTGATTTTTTTTCGATTTTGCTCTTTCGTAATTTATTATTTGTAATTTCTCTATAGTAAATTATTACTATAGAGAATTACTATATAGTTTCTTTTTTGTTGAATTGCAAGGTACATGACCCAAATAAAGATAAATATTACAATTTTTAATAGTATTCAAAAAGTTATATGCAATCAATTAACGTTACACTACAGGGGTATGTTCTCGAAGGAACTCACCTCACCATCTGGTTGATGGTCTGTGTGCCCGTTTATTCTTCCGTGGTGGCCTCACTCGTTGGACCATGAAAAGGGTACCAGTGGAAGCCACATTACTTAACTCTGATGGAAGAGGTGGTGGAGGAGGGAAAGGATCTTAGCGACGTCCATGAGAGTCGCCGGACTCACAGGTGATAGGCAGTTCCACACCGGACGTATTTCACTTGCCAGATCCTCTTCGAGAGAAAATACTTGACCAGCTTTTCGGTTAGGTATAAATTGACCAGGATCACCCTTCAGTTTCTCGATCTCGAGTTGGGCTTTCCGCATTTGGTCTCCACAAAACCAGGTCCCTTCCATCTTGCGACGATGATCCTTCAAGTCAGAATATTTGACCTGCAGGAAGCCTTTAGTCTCAGAGACCTCTCGAATGCAATTCCACAGACGTTCCTAATTATTGGATACTAAACCGAGATTATAGGATTACTTTATAGGTTGAGCTATCAATAGGAACAGGTACAAATATATATATATATATATATCTCCACATTCTACAGTAGCCTATGAACCCAGGGACTCGTCGGATAATTAGCAGTTCTCGATGTAGAGTTCACCTTTTGTCAACAGTCACCTACTAAAGCGCACTTCCAAGGTCTCTTGCGACGGGCGTTGAGAAATCGATTAAAATAATTTTGCGCGTTTGCAGAGGGGAAGGGGAGAATAAGAAAACGTTTGTTGAATGCGAGCCGAAAAGTGAAAGATCTTCCATTTATGTAACCCACCAATAGTAAGTAATTTTTGAGGTCAAGAGCACAAGTCAAACACAAAGCCTTCTATTGGCAATGCTCGAACCTTCTCGAATATATGGCATTTATAGCACAATGGGATATTCCCCCATTTGACATGGTATCAATGTTGTTCGTGCAACGGGTAGCAAGCGTTGAAACCCATTGGATCTTGGGTTGCGTTGGAGATTACACGAAAGGGTAAAATATGGGCTACTTGCAACCAAACACTCAGAAATTACAACAGAAATTATTTTTTAATAAAAAACGCTTTATCATTTTTAATCGTTGTAGTCTTCAAAATTTAACTAGCATATCTTATTAAATTTTAAAATAAAAGTAATTAGCACGTTATTTATTTTTCGAACATAATTTAGTTAAAACTATTTTTCATTGAAATTTATAAAATTTTACATTTAATTTAATTCAGTAAAGAGGTTTAATTTAACCTAAATCCTATTCTACAAGGAAAAAAATAAAAATAAATAATATTGATCATTATTATCTGAAGTATTTAAAATTTAGTTTCTTTTTAAAATAAAATTATAATAAATGTTTTTATATTTAAAAATTACAGATTTTCTTTTAATGAGTAAATTTCATCCTTGATTTTGTCGTGCGACTCATTGTTTATAATTTTAAACAAATTATTTTTTATTCGTCATGTCTTCTCTATCTACTTTTATTTTTATAAACATTCTTAAGTTATGGGTGTTGATTTATGAAGTTATAACATTTCCTTTCTATATACTTTTTAAAGATAAATCTGAAAACGAAATCGTGGTTAGTGCAGTTCCAATAAAAGATAATGATTTATCTAGTCCTTGGCGCAATGTTAAAGCTTTGGACAATCTTGCAACAACTCCTGTTCCAGGTTTTAATACTTTAGTTGCATTATGGGAAAGAGCTGCTATTCTCTGGCCTGATAGTGATGCCCTTGGAACACGTGAAGTCATATCTTCTGATTTTGAAGTAAAATTTTAGTTATTTTTATTGTTAATATTAAATATTTATTAAGACGCAACCAAATGGGAGGCAATTCAAAAAACTAACACTTGGAAAGTATTACTGGGAAACGTTTAAAGAAGCTGATGAAAGAATGAATAATGTTGCGAAAGCAATGATTAATTTAGGCTTAGTGCCTGGTAAGGATAAAGTTGTAATATATTCCGAAACACAAGCAGAGTGGATGATTGTTGCCCAAGCTTCTTTTAAAAGTAATATCATAATAACCACACTTTATGCAACCCTTGGAGAAGAAGCCATTATTCATGGAATTAACGAGTCTGAAGTAAGTTTAATCCTTATTTGAAAATTTCAAAAATAAACATTAATTTGTATATATGTATATTGGAATTAATTTGATATAAAATGAAAGTCATCAATAATATTAATTATTTTAAAAGGTTTTTGAAAGTGCATAAATATTATTTATTAATTGCTTAATAAAAGTAATTGTATAGTTCAATTTATTTTGTATTGATTAATTAAAAAAACAATTATGAATAAGTACGGGGTTTTTCAGAAATTCTTTAAGAGTAAAGTTATTTTGCAAGATGCCATGGTGTTTCGATGTTTAGTTTTCACATTTATAAATTCAATGTTTAAAACATTTCTAATTCCAGATTTGTTATAAATAATGTATTTTTAGGCTTCACTGATTTACACTAGTCATGAATTGCTACCTAAAATAGTATCAGTAGTAACTAGTTGTCCATTGATCAAAACTATCGTTTTCATGGATCAAAAAATATTTAAAGATCGCAATGTCATGGAGATGGAAGAATTGAAACATAAAATCAAAAGCAAATTGCCTTCAAACGTAACTTTAATGACTCTGTCAAAATTAGAGGACATTGGGGCTGAAAGCAAAGATGACATTTTGAAAAATCTTTCCAATAAACCCACTAAAGATAGTTTGGCCGTTATAATGTACACAAGTGGATCAACCGGCTTACCAAAAGGCGTTGAAATTACCCAAGGAAATATCGTTGCATCTATGGCTGGCATGAAAGATGTTCTCCCGAAATTCAATGTAGAAGAGGAAATTTATATAAGTTATTTACCATTGGCTCATGTGATGGAATTGGTTTGCGAGTTATTGCTCGTTACAATGGGAATTAAATTGGGATATTCGAGGTATATATAGTGATTGTTAATAGTAATAAAGTTAGTTACTATTACCTAGTCCATTGACTCTCACTGATACATCATCGAAAATAAAATCTAAAACAAAAGGAGACATATCAGTATTGAGACCAACTTTGATGGTTTGCGTTCCAACTATTCTCGAGAGAATTACTAAAGCAGTATGGGATAAAGTTACGGATCAAGGTCCATTCTTCTTGGAGGTAAACTATTTGTTTTTTGTTTACATATACAATGAACTTTTGAGTTATATTAAAATTAGACAAATGGTCTACGATTTTATTATTAATAGTATTATTTTTATTTATGTTATTATTATTATCTATTTATCAACAAGTTTTGTACATATTGTCATAAATAATGCAGATGTGAGTCACCACGGAATTTGATTTCGTGTTCTATTTTTCTCAATATTATAGATTTTATTAACCATAAATGCCATTATCGAAAGTTTTTAATTTTATAGTTAAATTTCGCTTTTAAATGGAACATCTCAACGATTAATAATAACCAGAAATTAAAGAACTTCTAGACCTAAATAGGAATGAACATATTCTTACGCTATGCGTGTTATAAACTTAGCCTGTCTGATAATGTATACAAATGAACGTATATAGTTAGTTCTTATCTATTTATACAGGTAGTGTCCAACCTGCTGCCTATGACGCCAACTGTATTTCAATTTAATAAATATTAACTTCTACGTACGGTCTTTTGGTACATTTTTATTGGATGACGCAACCCGCAAACTAAAATAACAAAATTTATTAACCAAAACTTTTATTAAATGTTAACCAATCACAGTGGATATCTAACTAAACCTTGATTTTTATAAATATGACATTTTTATTAACAAATAAAATTATCAAATTATATATAGTAATGATTTCTTAAACGAAATATTCTTCAACGATAAAACGATAGAAAGTTAATAAATAAAAATTTAATAAATTACAAAATATTGAACGGAATTTACTTGTAAACTAAGGAATACTAGTGAGAGAATGACTTATAAGAATTATTACATTTTCATACAAATGTAAAATTGTTATAATTGCAAATGTTTACAATATTAAGTAATTTCAAAGTTGACAAATAAACCAACGTCATTCGTATTTCAATTTTCATTCTTTGTTATCATTATCACAATAATCACCTTATTCTTCTGATTTTCACAATTAACGCTTCGAAATTTATTCCATTCATCATAACCTTTGTTATAAGTATTTGGTTAATTATATAAATTTGAATGTAATAAATTTTTATTTATGAAATTCCATCAGAGATATAAATTTATATAATTTATAAACAAAAATTATATCTTCGCTTTATTATTTGAATGTAGATTATAGAAAATGCTCTTGAACTTGAAAGAATTTCCGGTAAAAAACTGCATGGACAGTTGTGAAGTTAATAAATGTAGCAAACCAAAATAAAAATTAACATGAATAAATAATAAATAAAACCAACAACAATATTGAAACTAGAACTGTTATTACTGAATAACAAATTGTCCAATTATCATTCTTAAAAGAATAAGGATTCTTTTTAGAATTGTTGACCTGATTCTGTAATTTTCATTACTTGATTAACGAAATTTCATATAAATTCATTTGGTCGATATATTTTATATTTCTCTTAATTTTTATTTCATAGTAAATTATTTAAATATTAAAAATATGGATTTGATAGATTGTATTATTAAATTGTATTATTAAAGTTTTATTTTAAAAATATAAATATACTGAAAAGGTAAAAGTGGGTAGCACGCCCCAGAGCAACGTTCACTTTAATAATAACATTAAAATTCAGGCTCATAAATTTATTTTTACGTATTAAAAAATTTAAAGCAACATTACTCTCTAGAATTATAATTAGCGCAAAATACAATTTACAGTGTTTAGAAATAAGGCTAACAACGCAGTGTTGGGCTTTAATTGAATAGATAATACCAGTCGGTGGTTCTATAAAACAAGACTCAAAACTCCATACGTATATTTGTATTTATATATATCATATTGTTACAGCAAGAAATATTATACGTTATGACTACCCTATGAGTCCCGTTGCGGCTGTTGGATTCCTTGCACTTTATAAAATAATCATCAATAATCTGATCCTGATTCGGTCCTAATTGATTTATCGATTTCTCTCAATCCTTTGTTTGCACCATTTAGAAAAATTTGATATAATTCCTCAAATAATATTCTCAAATTCTTCGTTCCTACCTGAGGCAAATGCCGGAGGTTTCTTATTCTGACTTGACTTATATAGTGGTATAATCCATTTGATTAATGATCCTTAACGTAAATCGTCTCTGTTTGGCAATCCTTCCCTGTGGCTTTCTTTCATGTTCTCGTCGTATAATAACATAATTAATTTTCATACTTTGCACCTTCCTTATGACAATCTTTCCCCACATCCCATTAACAATGCTGTTCTGAAAATAGATTCTCGCATTCCCTTTGTTTGCTTTTCTTGTTGTTTACCCAACTCGAATTTTCTTTAATTATATAATTACAATTTCCTGTTTTTTTTCCATTTCATTGCTTTTTGACCCTTTCTAAACGTATTCTAATAAATTCATTATAACCATGATATTTCCCCCTGCCTGATCTGATATCTGGCTCGTTTTCGGTAATTTCACCTTCATCATTCGATTTTTAATTATACCGTTTTGACTGTTTCCAATATATTCCTAGAAATTATGACCTTTTAAGATCATTTAACTTTACAATTCCAACAGTTTTGAAACATTGCGATTATTTCCGTTCTATACAATTATATAATAACTATTGGAATGACATTATCTATCGCAACCTGTGCCAATAGAGAGAAGTTTCAAAACCTTGAAAGCTGTGGAAATATAATTAAGGCCTATAATCAATATTCACAGGAAGAAACTAAAAATCGAATCGGTAACGAAGGAATTTATTGAAAATACCATCAATAGTTTACAAATGATTGGCGGATTATTGAAATAATCTACGTATATTTGCTTAGTGCCATAATCAATAAATATGTTCTGGTGGTTTCATTATTTCGATAATTTGGAAACAAAATGACACTTTTTGGGGGCCCAATAATGTGTTAAAATCATTATCAATAAATATTGAATCCATATTTTACACCAAAAATTAAACATTAAAATAATCTATTTGTTAACGTAACTTACTGATATGTAACATATTTAAAAATTGGACGAAATTAGAAGAATACTTCCTTTCCCTCTAGGAGATATGACCTGGAAATGTTACTTTGTATCAGAAAAAATTTAATTCAAAAAGTAAAAAACTTTAATTGAAAACAACATTTTTATAAGCAATAAACAGAATTAGAAGTCGTTGATTTTAAACGAGAGCGAATACATGCTTTTGTATCTGCTTGCATTACCTGCAAAAAATGTTCCAATAAAAAGAATAATTTCAACTATTTCAGTGATCCTTCGAATTTATTACAGATGGATTTTGTTGATCTGAGAAATATCTCATCATCTAATGGTGGTTATAATTATATTTTGAACATAGTAGAGTCATATTTCAAGTTTCTTTTTTCTATTCCACTGAAACAGAAAACTGCCCAAAATATCAAAGATGCGCTTGAGTCACTTTTTAGAAGGATCTCCTAATATTATTCAAACTGATAACGGAGAGGAATTTGTAAACACCATTCTTACAGAGTTTTTGAGTGAAAATCAGGTTAAGTTTGTGCGAGGGAGGCCAATACATCCTCAGAACCAACTTCAGGTTGAAAAAGTCAACCAAACTATAAGTGGAAAGGCACTATATTGTACAAATTCGGAAAGGTGGCTTGATGTGCACAGTGAAATTGTTTTCAATAACAATATAACACGATATAGAGCAATTTGGAAAGTCTCTGGTGGAAGGTTTTAGAAGACGATCTGATTTGAATACAGCAACTGAAAACAATGAACTGGATTTAATACATGATCGTGAAGAATTGGGAGCAGATTTAAATAATTCGATCCAGTTTAGTGACAAATCTACTGATTACGTTGACTTTCCTATACAATTGGAACTATCAGAAACAAGTTTAACAGTCGACGAGGAATACAGGACAAACTATATCAATAGAATGGTAAGAGAAGCAGATGTTCACTATCGCGCAATTGAATTTAACCCCGCTGATCTTGTTCTTGTTGCTAAGTCGTTTGATACTAATGTCAAGACGAAAAAATTGAAATTAGGAGGTTTTTATGAAGATGGTGTTTGGACAATTGTTGAAAAACCTGATTCAAACACATTTTTGATTAGAAATTATGATCTTATTAAAGTTGTATGGAAAAACAGGTTGAAAAAGTGTTTTTAGATAATAATAATAAATAATTAATAATTAATAATAAATAATTAATAATAAATAATTAATAATTTAAATAATTAAAATAAATAATCTATTTTTAAATGTAAAATATGGACAGTGTATATGTTACCGTTAAAGTACATAATGCAGTTATTTCATAGAATACCTAGTTATTCCATGAAATAACTGATCGTGTCCGTTAAAGTGTGTAATATGTTAATAATTTGACACTAACTCAGTGGTTCTCAATTAATATAAAAGCGCGTAACACCATTCATATGATTTTTTTACGCGGAACACTGACAAAAAAATACTTGCCCACAATGAGTGACCAATCACAAATTACTATAAATCTGTCGTAAACGTAAACAATGCCTTATAAGCAAAGAAAATACCACACACAACAATAACAAGCAATAAAAATACTTATATTTGTATGTTTATATATCTGTGTAACGGCTTTCTTATTGAATCATCTTATAAAAAAAATGAATTGAGGTTTTTGATGATATGTATCTTAAATGCAAATTTAAAGATAAAATGTCATTTTTTTCGCTGAACACGGGTTGAGAACCACTGCTTTAACTAGTTATTCTATGAAATAACTAGGTAGTTCTATAAATTAACTAATGATAGACAATTAAAATGAAAAAGAAGCAATTTATTTAATTTATGCAGCGTACAAATGGTATTTATATAAAAAAGTACCATAAAATCATTTGTTACAAGGATTACTAAAATGACATTTGAAATTACAAAGAACATTATTTCTAAAAAACATTTTTTGTTGACACACTGGGTTTTACACGAACATTTTATAAATCCCTGACCAGTACCTAAACTTTGAGCTCTAGCAACCGAACGGAGTGATATTTCTACATCCGGTACTTCTTCGATTTTAATTAATTTTTGTTCGTAGACACTGAACTGGGATCGGGAATATAATTGTTTTATGCGGCCGTTTTTTGTGCTCAATTGGAAAAATCCTTCTTCGGTTATTTTTATGATGATAGCTAAAATAGATTTGGCATCACCTTTTCCTCTGTCAACTTCAGGCACTGGGATACGGACGGTAAACCCCACCGAGGCTTCACACTGAGATTGATCCGACATTAATTTCATCTTTTTCGCTTGAATTTCTAAACATTTTTTAGACTTTTCTCTTTTTGAACATTAAGTTCATTAAAACTATAATTTGCAGATTTTCTGCTCAACTTCGTCTTCTGAAACATAATCTTCCGAACATATTCTTTCCATATTGTTAAATGAAACCTAAATGTACCTTATACTATAAAGCGAGATATATGATATAGATTATTTTACACTTTAACGGGCTGCAGATCGTTATTCTATGAGATAACTAGTCAAACCATGAAATACAAGTGAGTATTACACTTTAACGGACACGATCAGTTATTTCATGGAATAACTAGGTATTCGATTAAATAACGGATTTCATACTTTTAACGGTAACATATATAATAATCAATAATTTGACAATAAAATTGCCTTTTTCCAATGAAACAATTGATTAATAAATTTAATTTTAAATATAAGTTTAAATATAATTTATTGATCAATTATCACCGGGAAAGGTTTTTATTAATTAGTGCAAAAATTGTAAGCTATTTTGGGAACCGCTCCTAATACGTAAAAAGTGGATGAGAATTTATTTTTCTCAAAATTTGTAAATTATTCGATTGATTAAAAAATATTTTTCAATTTGTTAAATAAAATCCATTATTATAATTGTTAATGTCAAATTGAATCTTATTTATTTTGCATTTGTTTGCAATATCTATTGACAAATATCAACCAGTCTTTTTTTCTCTCATTTCGATGTGTACATCTCATTCAATAGCGCATAAGCTATTTTAGCAGATCAGAGTTGTCATTGAAACAGTTTTAATAGTCCAGGTGATATTTTGCTAGGTTTTTTAACCTTAATATTTGTATTATGCTAAAACCAAGATGAGTATTCATCTAGAGTGACCTAACATATTCATCTATTTGCAGTTATTTAAATGGGCCTATGATTACAAAAGAAAACGCCTTGGTAGAGGATATCCAAGTGTATTTATGGATCGAATTGTATTTAGGCGAATAAAAAAATTACTTGGCGGTCGGGTTCAATTTATGTTGAGTGGGGGCGCCCCTTTAAGTGAAGAGGCTCAAAACTTTGTTAATATTTGTTTCTGTCCAATCGTTCAAGGGTTAGCTACCAGTATAATTTTGATAAATCTGAATGATTTTTGTCAGATATGGTTTAACGGAAACTTGTGCTGGTGGTTCGATTATGAATATGTATGATTTAAGAACTGGTCATGGTGGACCACCGATTACTAGCTTGCAAATCAAATTGAGAGATTGGGCGGAAGGTGGTTATTTTCCTCAAGATAAACCAAATCCCAGAGGAGAAATTTTGATTGGTGGAGGAAATGTTGCTTTAGGTTATTATAAGCAACCCGACAAAACTGAAGAATGTTTCTTTACAGATGAAAGCGGAACTCGATGGTTTTGTACAGGTTGTCGTTTTCATATGATCAAACAAATTATAGTGATAGTAATTAGGAGACATTGGAATGCTTTCTAAAGATGGATGCTTATCAATTGTCGATAGGAAAAAAGATCTTGTGAAACTTCAGGGTGGAGAGTATGTTTCCCTGGGAAAGGTTGAATTAGCCATATCAAAATCTCCAGTTGTCGAATCTGTTTGTGTATATGCCGACAGCTCAGAAACATTTTCGATTTGTTTTATTTCTCCCAAGCAAAAACAACTTATTCAACTTGCAGAAAAATGTGGTATCGATTGTTCGAGTCACGATTTAGAAGTGTTATGCAAAGATAAAAAGGTACAATTTACTGTTAAATTTTATAATTGTATTTCTGTTGATTTTATTTAATAATTATTTTATATGTATAATTAAATTAGGCTTTTCTGGGATCACATCAATATGACGAATTGGCTATTTTTAGAAGGAGTTGTGATGTATTTGATTAAATGTCCCTAGACAATGTTATTTAGAAAATACAAACTAATTAATTAATTAATTATAAAATAAATAAATTTAATTAGGAATGAAATCATCATCAGATCCGACATTCACGGCGTGGATAAAAGGTTCTTAAATCCATACATTAATATGGATGGTACTGAAATGAGACTTTGTATACGACTATGTAATCACCTTCTGCTTCCAGGCATTTGTCTAGCGATTTACCAATGAAGCCACCATTTTTGAAGAAATTGTCATTCTTTTCATTTCAGTCTCTTGAGATCCTTCTTGAATTCAATTCTCTGCCCTCGCAAATGTTTCTTCAAGTAATTAAATAAGATAACATCACTGGGAGTCATATCAGGGCTATTCCGTGAGTGTAAGACCAACATAACGTTTAGTGATCTGTGTAAACTGGTATGTGGTCATTCAAGAGATAAAGCCTTAATTCATGAATTTCCATTGCAACTTTCTCACATCACTAACCAATACACAGTAGTAGTGAAAGTCGATGATTCCCGGAGTAAATTCGGTCTTGATACCACCTTTTGCATCCCAAAACATACTGAGCATGTAAAATGCCCCTGAACGAACCATTGTTAGTGGCTTTTCCTCTTGTAACACTCATTAACGAGACTCACGCTTACTGTATGGTACATAAAGATTCAATGACGTCTTGTCTTCCCTTATAATATTCATAAACCTTTTCCCAAGTGCATAAATTAGGGCAATATTTTTTGACATTTTCGGCATTCACATTTCTTGCATCTCTGCGGTCTAGTAACGTGGGATGAATCGACTGCATGCATTTCTGTTTCTAATGCTATCCAGCATATTTTGTACAGTCTTCTTGGTTACATTAAGCCAATTTCTTTGAGTCGTTCACTTTTTTATCGAACAAACACATTATTCCTGTCAGTCAGGGGAAAACTCTAATCCAATTATAGCTAATAATCTACTTCTTTTCTGCCTTCATTGTGTTATCAAATATTCTATGCAAATTTCTATTGTCCTATAAAAAAGGAGCCTCTGATTTTTGGCCGAAGGGGCAATTTTAATTCCTTCTCAATTGGTGATCAATGTAATAATGTACTAATTATTCTCATCCAGTAGTCATTGGTCAATCCGAGTGTTCGTAGCAAAAAATTATAATACCTACATTCAAAATATTGTTTGGTATTACTAAACCCTTTTTCTAAAATATCTAAATAATGTAAATATATGACATGATTATATTTATCCTGACTGTTTTGGTCAAGTTACGCGGAATTTATTTAACCTTTGACCTATACACGGTTTAAATAACATAGCCGGATTGTAAGTGGGGGTAAATTCGAATTTATTTTGGAAAGTTCAGGGTAAAATGAAAGGATTTATCATAATTATGAAGACGTTTTTTAAAAATATCTAATAACCAAGGTGAGATAATTCATAGTTACAACTTTATTGAACGATGAAGAATTAATATTTGAAGGATGGTTTAGAGCAGCAGTTCTATCATTGGTTTAGAGATGAGGAAATTTAAGGCAATATTTTTGAATAAATTAATTTCTTTAGTTAAATTTCCAAAATTTTTTAACTTCTGATATTATTCTATTAGGTGTATTTAAATTTTGAAACAATACCTTTATATTTACGATAAACCCAGAAAGTCAGTTTTAAAGAAGATTATCCAACTTATTCACTGCTTACATACAAAATTGTGTAATACAGTGAAACTCCCATCACCGATTATGAAATTTCTATAAAACAAAAATGCACATAAATGAACTTAGAAAAGATTACTGAAACTGCGCTTTCAGTTTGCGAATTTGACGAATGAGTTTTAATTATTAATTAATTTTAATTTTTACCATATTTAAATTTATTTTACAAAATCTTTGATAGAGAGTAAATAATTGGCGTTAGGGTTTAGAGACGAGTCAATATTCATGCATTAAAAACACTGAGCTCTATTTATAAGTTTCATCAAGTCTCAACAATATTATATAAACATAATTATCACTATTTTTTATAACTATAACTTTTTTGCACTTAAAAATCAATATTAGTAAGTAGAAATTAATAAACCGCTATAAATAATTGCCAAAGCTCACGGTAACTCATTTCACAAACGCGCGATAACTCATTTCACAAACGCGCGATAACTCATTTCACAAACACACGATAACTCATTTCACAAACACGCGATAACTCATTTCACAAACGCGCGATAACTCATTTCACAAACACGCGATAACTCATTTCACAAACACGCGATAACTCATTTCACAAACACGCGATAACTCATTTCACAAACACGCGATAACTCATTTCACAAACACGCGATAACTCATTGATACAGAAAGCTCACTTCTACATACTTATTTACGATACTTGCTAATAATGAGACCGATTTTTATTTAATTATTTAAAAAATTTCACAATTAAAAATAACTTACATATAGATTATAAGTATTTTATTTGTAATATTAGATTATTGATGCCGTTACAAAGGATATCACTCAAATTTGCATTGAAAAGAAAATTGAAAGATTTGAAATTCCTCAGAAAGTTCACCTGGATCCAAAACCTTGGACCCCTGACAGTGGTATGGTGACAGATGCTTTGAAATTAAAGCGCAGAGAAATAAAATATAAATTTCAAGATGTTATAGATAAATTCTATAATAGAGAGAAAGTGATGAAAATGAACGGTGATTTATAAATGTAAAAAAGTCATCTTTTTAGTGTTTTTTGTTCCATATGAGAATGTAGAGTATCTCTAGTGAGCATTGTTTTCTTATGTTAATATTTTGTTCAACATATATATTTCTCTCGGATTGATATACAGTCATTTCTTATATATTTATTATCATTATTAACTGTTATTATTTCGTTTTGATGTATTTGAGTTTGTTGTTCAAAGTTTTAGATTAATTCTAATACATTTTAGGCTATTTATGTTATATTGAAACAAGCTTTTCAATTTCCAGATTTTCAATCTACATTTTTAAATGAATTTTTTTATTTTAATAAATGGTTGGTACATTTTTTTATTAAAGTTACCTTACATTATAACCACCAATCTATACTGAATGATAAATTATTTTAGGGTTTTTTTGATCGATGAATGTTACCTCTAATCCATTTCATTTTAATAAGTTGTTTTAACCACCACCGTTAATAAACCTCAAACATTGTAAAAATGATATTTTAAATTAATCACACATGCGATAACTCATTTCCAAAACATGCAATGGTGAGGGGTCATACATCTTTGACGAAGATGAGAAGTGATTTTTGAAAATGGGACATTACATCAATTCTTAATTTAACGGTAATCATTACTATGTTTAATTGTCATCGATGATGGAGCGAAAGTTGATATTTATTGTAAACTATCAGCAGTACCAGGATACATTGTTGAACCATCTGATGAAACTGTATTGATAAAAATCTACTAATATTTACATCGCATTTCACCATTCTGTTATAAGTCGTCTCATGGATACCATTAGTATCCATTCACCAGAATAATAACTTGAACAAATTTTTTGGACATCTGAATCTTTCATTTCCTATGTGTTGGCGTTTGGGTAAAAGTATATAAGCTTAATAGGTTGATCATCGACTTGGTAAGTAAAGGCTCTTTACTTACGAGGTTTGTGATCAGTTTCCCCATGACAAACGTCATGTTGGTATTGCCCAATGTCGTTGAAAAATAAGGAGCACGTGCCCATAGTACTAAGATATACGCTAACCACTAACATCTAAACTTCTAAAAAAATTAATAAAACGAAATTGATTAAGCTGCGAAAGGAAAACAATAACACGGAAAATTTATTAATTTACTGCCTCTTCATTGGAGTCAGGAATACAAATCTAATCACAGCGTCGTTAAATTGTTCAGGAGAGTGGTGAGTCTCTACCAGACATTCCGTTCAATATCTGCCAGCTGGGCATCTCCGGTTGGCAGCAATAGGCTTCATTTGGCAGTTCTACCGTAAAAAAAATCAAAGTTTAATTATTGAATTACAATACTGGCCAGTTATAGCATAAGGGGAGAAATTCCCGATCCTTCATTATCTAAACTTCTATATTTGAATGGTGAAGGAGTGAGCATGTTGCTAAAACGTTAAACATGACTTGATCTGTATTGGAGGTTGATATACCCATAGCCAGCTATGTTTGGTATAAAGAAATTGGCATTAGTATTTGAAATGAGGTAATTGATGGAGTATTTTGATTATCTCCGATTGAATGATGTGATTGTACTTTTGATTGAACATCTCCGATTGAGTTGTAAGCGAGTATTTGATGGAATACTTAATAATATGCAGTACTAAGGAGTAGTAATATGAAGGAATAGTTATATGATGGGTGAATTATATGAGGATTATATGAGTGCAGCATAAATTATACTTAGGAATATACAGGAATATCAAACACTTATGTTTAATCTATGCAACTAAACAGGTATTGTATAAAATTTTCACCAACACACACACACACATGAATATATATATATTTATAATATATATCAATACATGTCCTTAAAATACATTAGAAACAAAACAAAACCAAAACTCAATACATAGATATCCGGCCGTTTGGCATCTGTGGATGTAGGCCAAGATGATTTTGACTGTTGATAGGGTAGGCTGGCTACATTGGAAGGAAATTCATATCTTAGACACATGCAACTGTCTGATTGGTATCTAAAAAACTGAAGTCGAGTTGTTTCAAATTGGCTTTTAGGAATATACAGGAATATCAAGCACTTATGTCTAAACAATGATTATGTAACTAAACAGGTACTGCATAAAATTTTGACCGAAATGTATATAGATATCAATATATATCAACATGCCCATACAATACATTAGAAACAAAACAAAATCAAGACTCAAGACATAGATATCCGGTCGTGTGGCACCCTAACCCAGGGTAGAAGGCCAAGATGATTTTGACTGTTGATAGGGTAGGCTGGCTACATTGGTAAAAAATTCACAATAACTTTGGCATCCGGGGAAGCAAGGTTGATAGTATCACAAAGCTGGGACAGGTTTCACCTCTTAGGCTTGTGAATCACTGGCGCTGGGGTAGGCATGATCAGATCGATTAGTGGTAATGGTACAGGAGGTATATTGGGCTTGAACGGGTTGGGACCGAAGAAGAAATCGTCAACGATATCTTACACTCATAAACACTCCTTTATAGTAATAATTGGGTATTTTTCATTCATAGTTCATAGTTCACACTGGGTTTAATATTTTCCTTGGAATTAGAAAGAAAATGAAATAAAAGTAAATTCACAAATCTTGCGTGTTCTTATTAAACTAGTAGAGTACGTCTAAAATATTAAAGTAAAAATAATTATTAAAGTAATTTAAAAAATTGGGGAAACAAACAAACTATGAAGAGATATTATTATTGATTATTTCAAAGCAGATCAAGTAGAAAAGTTGAAAAATTGGAAAAATAATCAATAAATTAATTAACTTTAAAAGTGGAAAAAAGAAAGTTATTACTAATAAATTAATACAAGTAAAAAAAGATTAAAGCAAGATGCGATCTCCCCAGTTGCGTAGGAGAAAAACTAAATGACAAGCTATGAAAGTGAATGTTCTCAGAGATAATGATATGAATATTGGATTGTAGAAAACAGGAATGTTGTGAAACATTAAAAACAAATCAAAAAGAGAAAGGGGTCGGCAAACAGAATTCATAATGAAATAAGTTTGAGTACTTAAAAGGTTTGAATTTTTCACTGATTAATGTGAAAGTGTCTATGAGTTCCATAAAAATTAACCGCATAATTCTAATAAACTGTTTAAATCAACTGATTGTTAATTTTCATCCCCGAACAATATAAATTTATCAGTTTTTATGAAACGAGCAAGTTCCATTTTTGATAAAAATTTTCCCGCCTTTAATCGAATAGAAACGATGTGACACTTGTTGGGTCACATATTTGTAGGATTCTTTTTCATTCACCTCAACATGATTTAAATATCTATTATTTTTAAACTAATTTTTTACTAATCTAACAGAGTCTAGACCTAAAAATCCTAACACTCTAGACCTATTTGCCACAACTTCGTTGGAAAATACAACTTGGAACAGTTATTATTTATTTGATACGAGATTCTATTCTAATAGGTTTAGACCCTATATTCCAGATAAGAGATATTAAAGATGTTAAAGAGATGTTAACCATACCAGTATAGAATAATAATAATAATAATAATAATAATAATAATAATAATAATAATAATAATAATAATAATAATAATAATAATAATAATAATAATAATAATAATAATAATAATAATAATAATAATAATAATAATAATAATAATAATAATAATAATAATAATAATAATAATAATAATAATAATAATAATAATAATAATAATAATAATAATAAGGTATGTGAGTTGATTAGATGTGCTGATTGTTTGTTTGCACATATTGTTCTTGAAATGTATCCTTGACATGTCATCTGCTACCACTGGACTGCATACCATTCGCTTGTGAGTTCATGTATTTTTGCAAAAGTTTCTGTGAGGTTCGTTTCGTTAATGCAGGGGTGGCCAACCTTTTTGGTAAAAGGGCCATTACAATATTTTTGAATAATGCGGCGGGCCGCAGGTTTGAAAGGCGTAAATTTTTAACTAATGCTTCTGTGTTAATTCCAACTAAGGAACAGGAGAAGCGCATTAATAGCCCGTAGTGGGGTCTGAGACAACCGCTAAAAAAACAATAAAGCATTTGCGTGCATGTTAAATAAATTATGCTTCTTAGGTACAGGATAAACTGGCACTATTTATACTTGATAGCCCTGATTATAAAGCATAATGAATCGGGCAAATTTTCAAAATGTAGCATACAAAACTAATTGGTTAAAATAGATAAAAATATGAAATAAACAATAAATTTTGTTCAATATTTACCGGCGGCCCATTATTACATTTTTTACTACAGTTCGTAAAGCTACCAACTGAAAAAAAGAAAAGAAAGAGATATTTAAAACTTTACATTCAAAAAACATTCTTGCACAAAAACATTACGTTTTAACTATTCATGGCAAATGTCTTTCAGTGAGAAACCTGAGCTTGTTTGCCAGATGAGAGCTCTTCTATACTAACATCAAATGTAGACACGGAAATGCGCAAGATGTCGTGCAAATGATCATCAGTAAGTCTGGCCCTGTGAAACGACTTATTGCATTTCATTCTCGAAAATGTCTGCTCACATATGTATGTACTACCAAACAAACTTATCATCTTCAATGCATTCTTCCGCAATGCTGGATACTTGTCGGGAGTTAAGAGGGCATTTATTACATTTTTTGTATATCGTATTTTAAAAAGTGTTTATTATATTTTCAAAATATTAAAACATGCGGGCCGCCGGTTGGCCACTCCTGCGTTAATGTATATAGTGTAATCTTTTGTCTTTATGTATAGTATGTATTTGCTATTTTCTAGTGTAAGTGTGATTTTGATGCCAAATTTTTCATTTATTCTTTTGATGGCCGATCGAAATTTGCCAAATATTGTTGCTGGGCCGCTTGTGTCGTCTTTAATGTCTGCATTTATCCATCTAAGTGTGTTGTTTAAATCTATTGGAGTATGTTTAAATTTGATTTTAGCTACTGCTATCATTTGTTTAATTATGAATTCCCTCATTCTTATGTCTCGTGAGTGTAGTATTTTAATGAGGTGTGTGGTGCCTTGTATCATGTATTCGTCAATGCTTGGCACTATGCCCAGACCCCCTAGTTTACAGTGTGCGTAGAAGAAATTGTTATTAATATTTTGGTGTATATCATCTAGGGTGTCTTTCAGTATTCTCTTGATTTTCTGGTCATAGCCTAATTGTTTGGGTCTGTTTTGTATGACTTTTATTCTGTTGCTGTCAAGGATCATGTTGTTAATTGTGCAGTTTCTGAAGGGAAATATCAATCTGGAGTGTATGAATGTTTTGTTTGCTTGAAGTTTTTGTGCTGGGTGTAATTCAGAAGTCATTATTTTTGTTGTGTCATCAATTGCTTTCAGGAGTGTGTTGTCGATGTCGTGTTTGCCTTTCTGACCAAAATCAACTCCTAGGTATTTATATATGTTATCTTGGTCAATGATGGGCAATTTTTGGTTATATATTGTTAGGGGTATCTCTTTGTGGTTTCGTTGGAGTCGGAAGTATCCACACTTATAGGGTCTGAATTTTAGTTGTGCTATGTCTGTGAGTTCAACTATATTCCTTAACATGTTGCCTATTTCTTTTCGAGTGTTGGATATCATGGGAATGTCATCGGCATATGCCATTATACTTATGTTGTGTCCGTCTATTAATAGTGGGTGTTCTTTGAGGATTTTCTTGAGGATATAGTCAATGGAGAGGCTGACCAATGTCATAGACATTGGGTAGCCTTGCTTTACTCCATTGTTTATCCGTATCTCCCTTGATCGTCGGTCCTCGCATTCATATATGGAGTAGCAGTCGGTGTATGTTTCTTTTAGTAGATTAATTGTTTTTGCCTTCAGTTTCAATATCGACAAGGTATGCCATATAAGGTCATGTGGAAGGCTACCAAAAGCATCTGCCAGGTCCAACCAGATGATATTGATATCAGTTTCATATCAGATTGTTGATCGTGTTAATACAATACAACATATAACACTATTTATTTTAGATACTTCTGCCTGTGTAATTTCATCTAAAGGGCGTCATTTATCGATAAGGGATGACTTTTTTTAACCTTTTCTAAAGATTATTCCAATGAATTAACAATTAACAATGTATAACTTTACTGGATTATTACTGTTGAAATCAGTACTGGTTTTGACTTCTCGTGCTCTTTGTTTAAATTATCAAGATGAAACCCAAAACATAAACCTTTATTAAATATCAAAAATTTTGACACAAAGTTCTCAATTACACCCTGCACTCTATCGTAAAATCGAAAGTAGGTGATCCTAAGGGAGACCACTTTATTCAGATTTAGTAATGATTTTCATCTTCGATCAACTGGCATCTAACAAAAATTGTCATTTGCTTGTATATTGATACTAATCCCGCTTAAAAACTTATTTAAAAACACTCAAAATACAAGTATTTACTGCATTCTGCACATTAATTTTCAGATTCAATGACTTTATCAACAACACCTCACAAATCACACGTTCCCAATAATTATCGAAATTTTTTAATAAAATTTTAAAATCAGACATACCTATTTTAATCTTACAACCCTTATTGTGCTCACCAATATGGGTCAAAGACTTCGGTCTACAATGTTCTCGAGCTCGAATACAGAGATGAAGGGAAGTCTCTCCAATGTATGTGTGCATTACACCCATTGCATGTAAACTGATAAACGAGATCGGAACACAATTCGACAGGAGTTTTTGAATTATTAATAAACATATTGCGTACTTTCCATGAAGTTGACACTATCCTATAGTTTAAATTCCCTAACTGCTTTCTTATATTCACTTTATAATCCTTTAAACCTTCTGAATACGGCAATACTAACCCAAATTTAGGCTCATCATCCTTGCTCACACTATTTAATTTATTTAAATCATCAGACTTACACATCTCAACAAGATCACACCCAGATTCTCTCAAACATGGATCCTTAGGATTTTTAATAAATTTGTCAACAGTCCTTTTATTTGTCAAAAATATAAATATTCAACTTTCGGCTTATTGATTTTATAAAATTTTTCAATTCTCTATACTAAACTATTACTTTAGAGAATTGCTATATAGTATTTTTTGTTAGATCTCGGGGGACATTGGTTGAAATAAGTTGAATGATGTAATTCGTAATTACATTTGAAAAAATTGTATTAAAATCACTGACATTACATTACACCTGCGATTAGTTAATTGAAGTTATTTAGCAGCAGAAATAACACTAATTTTGAATATTTGTTTTTTTAATCAATAAATGAATTTTTTTTAATAGTCAAGTGATAAAAAATCGATATTTTATTTTAAAAATATAAATAATATATGGTATTGCTAAGAAAATAATAAATAGGTTTTAACTATAAAAAGGTTAAGAATCAACCATGGGGGGACTTATGATCGCTGTAGGCCTACGTACCAAATTATGCAAATTCTGTTTTAAAGCAAAACATTCATTTATACAATAGGACTATTTTCTGGCGCTATGTTTAATATTAATTCATAAACGCACTCAGTTTTGATTTTCAATCTAAATTAAGACATTTATGCCCGCTTTTCTCATTTGAGTACAACCCATTTAAGGCCCAATGCTGCTATCTATGAAAATCATTTAAAACAATTTGCTTAAAAATAATTTCATAGTATTGCAAGTGACATAAGTTGTAGATTTATTGTTTTCAATAGTGTATTTTATATGTATTTTATTTGTTATTAAATATTTTATTATAGGAACTTTTATTTTAAATTCACTTGAAAAAGGCAGTGCCGAAAATTCGTAAATATCAAAAACATCGATATATTACTGATTTATAGTCTTCAAGCTCTTTTTAATAAATAAATATTTTATCTGAATAGGGGTAAGCAATATTCCATCTAATTTCTAATTTTGTCTAAATAATTTGGAATTACTTAAATATACATATAAGTAGATGGATTGGGCACCGCTGGCACAGGGCACCGCTAGCACAGTACCCCCCCCCCCCGGTCGTCATATTTTTCAAAAATATGCTAAGTCTAAAAGTACATTTTTTTAAACAAAAACATATGACTCATCAAGGTCATTGAAACAAAGACCATGACTCATAGTATGACTCATCAAATTTCTCAAGGTCATTGAAACAAAGACCATGACTCATCGTATGCCTCATCAAGGTCATTTTCAAGGGCGTATGACTCACAATATGACTCATCAAGGTCAAAATTTTTTTTCAAGGTTATTTAAACAAAGGTCATTTTCAAGGTTATATGACCCATACTATGACTCATATGACCTTGAACATTTTTTTCAAGGTCATATGACTCATAGTGTGACTCATCAAAATTTTCAAGGTCATTTAAACAAAGACCATGACTCATAATATGATTCATCAAGGTCATTTTCAAGGTCATATGAGTCATAGTATGAGTCATCGAAATTTTTTCAAGGTCATATGACTCATACCATGACTCATCAAAAATTTTCAAGGTCATCTGAGTCATGCTATGACTCATCAAGGTCATTTTCAAGGTCGCATGACTCATCCAAGGTCATTCCCAAGGTCATATGAGTCATCGCGATGAGTCATCAAGGTCATATTATTATTTTTAAAAAATATTATTATTTTTATTATTATTTTTAAAAATATTATTATTTTATTTTTAATTTTTTTCAAAGTTCCCGCCAACGAAAATTAATAATCGATAGCTCATTTTAAAGCTCAATCCACGACCTTTTGAATGAGCTATATATCATTATTATTATTATTATTATTATTATTATTATTATTATTATTATTATTATTATTATTATTATTATTATTATTATTATTATTATTATTATTATTATTATTATTATTATTATTATTATTATTATTATTATTATTATTATTATTATTAATCTATATACTCCGAGTCTATATACTCCTAGTCTATCCGACAAAATATTTTGTCCCCCTATGGGTAATGCTCACAAGGGTACTGGTCACGCTCAACAAATCAACAAATCAACAAAACATACATTTATTTAAACAATAAAATAATGTAAAATTAACAAAGGTAAACTAAATATTGATGTACTATTCGCAGCAATATTGTTTGAAATTGGTAACGTAGAATTGATTTTCAGAGATTCTATTGATCCTTTGATTGTTTGAATTTCTCTTAATAATAATTCAATCTTTTTTAACAAATAATCATGCTTCTTATCAATTATTTTCATATTCATTTTATTTTCAACAATAGAGTTATTGAAAACCTTAATATGATCAATCAATTCAAATTTTATATTTTGTATATATTCAAATGATAGTTCATAACTGTTTTCTAAATTCTCCAATCTTTGAGATATTCTTTTTCCTGGATGCTTTGACCATTTTGGTTTGTCGAGAATATATAAAATATCCATCAACTTGGCTGTATTCGGACAAACACATATTGATTTATTAAAAGACTCCACTGTTATTGTTGTATTGTGTGAGCACACACTCGTTATAATAATTAGCAATATGAATATAGTTTTCATGGTGTATCAAATCAAAACCTTTCTTTTACATTTATAGTCTATCAACCAATCAAAATCATCCGGTATTAGTATAAATAAAACATCATATTTTAAATTATTGTAAAAATGTCTCAATTTATGGAAAATCTTTTAAGAGAACTCGTCAACAGGAATATTATGGAAAGCCTATGTTTCCTGGTCGATCGGACCGAAAAGATTATAGAAGGTAATCACATTGATTATGAAGATGTGATCAATTCTGATTGTCTCGAAACCAAAAAATTCTATTTTAATAGAATTTTTAACTGTCTATGCGACGATCAGATGAAGTGGACCCGAATACTAGTAGGGTTCGCTTATATGAAAATAATAATCCAAAGAAGTCTATGGGACTCCGAGCACTATTATCAGTGGTCTCAAGAAGTAATACTTTTATAATCTATATTTTATTAATATTTATTTTCTAGATAATCAAGTCAAAGTTTCAACCATGGATTGAAGCCAATGGCGGATGGGGAGTATTCAATCAACTCGCCAGAAATGCGAAGGAAATTGATGATCAGAAAAGAAAATTTAAAAACTATGTAAAACTTGCAACAGGTGTTGCTATTTTGTATATTTTAACCAGATTTTTAAATAAAAATTAATATAGTTATTTTGTTTGATTTTTAAATAAATTTTTAAATAACATTTTAAATAAATTTACAAACACTAATTAACTAAGATTTATTAATTAACACATTCACAGTCGTCATCTCCACATTTCATTATATTTTCAACGACATGATCAATACAATCATTCGTAATATTATCATTAGATTCATCATTAGATTCATCTTTAGGTTCCTCTTTAGGTTCCTCTATAGGTTCATCTATAGGTTCATAGATTTCCTCATCAATTTCTTGAGTATCGGTTTCTTGAGTTTCTTCCTCATCATCAAATCCTGTATCTTGACTCTCAACTAACCAGCCGATATTTAAGGCATTTGTAATAGATAATATGTCCTCAATTTTCACACCAGATATTTCTGCTAACTTTTCCAACAAAAAGTTGATTAAAAATTCTAAATAATAAATAATTCGGTAATTAATTAATCATGTTAACCTTTTTCTGCAGTCATTTTCATCACTTTAAAACTATATTATAATTTTGTTTATAGATTTTCTTTGTTAAATTTGCATGTCATTTGCATTTATGTTGCAATTAATAAAGAGAAAAACAAATCTGACTAATACATTTATTAAATATAACATTAAAATATTTGTGAAAGTCTAGCAGACATAATTTTCCAAATAGGAGAATATACATCATTATTATCAACTTTATATCCCTGGATTGCTATTGTTATATACCAATTTTCATTTTCTTTGAAACTGATTTCATCAAAAGCATCATAAAATCTTGCATATCTATTGTTGAACCATGCATGTTGATTACACGATAGATTCGAATCTATCCGTTTAAAAACATCATCAATAGTTTTGACATCAATCATTGAAAGCGTGCCGGATAAGAATTCGAATTTAGTTGGAATTAGCTTGACTGGTGCAACCAATTTCATATTGATTTCTTCTTTCAAAAAATACATTTTGTAGTTGTGGAACATTTGAACTGGTTGTACCATTTCTTTTGGTTTTTCGGTGCTTGAAATTTTCTTGGTCATCGTGAATAATGAATAAATTTAAATGTTACAGGGTTTTTATACCTTTGACTCATGTCTATCAACCAATCAGATTACAGCATGTCTTTGTTTAAAATTGCAGGTCATTTGCATTAATGCTGCATTTATGTTCTATTAATGTTTTATTATTAATGTTTTATTATTATTATTACTATTACTATTATTACTATTATTATTATTACTATTATTACTATTTCTATTATTATTATTATTATTATTATTATTATTATTATTATTATTATTATTATTACTATTTCTATTATTATTACTATTTATATTATTACTATTTTAAATATAAAGAAAAAAACACAATTCAAACACGAAATACATTTATTCATAACCCAAATCAACAATCCGGGAGTAGTGAAACCTTCTCAGAGTTTTCACTAACTCCCATTCGACATATCGCCGATATCGATCGGCACAACATGAGCATCCGATGATGCACTGGTACTCTGGCTCCATTTGTTTGATGGTTCTGTTTATCTTTATATCCCACAGGAACTGGTGAAATACCTCCATTATTCTAATTTGAGTCGTGTAGAAAATGAGGTCCGGAATTATTTCTGCTTCTCTATCCTTGATAATTTCAATAATTTGCGGATAATAATATTTTATCCTATCGATCATAACTTTTAAATATTTTTCTAAAATAATAAATAGTAAATAATGTGAAAATAAAAATTTTAAATTTACCGGAATCGTCAATATCCTTCATGAGGGTTGCAGAGCTTGGTAATTTGTACATGATGTTGAAAAAAATGAATTCTAAACAAAAACCGTTTGTTTAAATCAATCAATAACCAATAAGAAATTAACCAATTAGAAATCGACCAATGAAATTATCTCATTTCGAACATTGTCAACAAATTCTCTATACTCCAAATTTCTCAACCCCAACATGACAACCTTTCCACTAGCAAACACATTGACACATATAGGGTTATATTTTAATAGTCTTAGTGCCGGAAACAATTCCGGTTCAAACATACAATCACATTTTTTCGACATGTTATATAGATTGATACTATGTCCCATATCCATAGTAACGGTAATTGATTGGATTATAATATTATTAATTCGATATTGTAATTTATTAATATCCAAAGGTTTCTTACATCCCATGATTCGACATTTACCAGTCTTGAAAAATATTATCGGATATTTCCCGCTTCTATCGATAATTTGCTGGGGTTTCCCTGGTGGGAACCTCATATTCGATACATCAAAATTTCCTCGATAATTTATATTTGCTAACATTATTAAATCATTTATGAAAATTAGTCTTTATATACAAATTGAGCATGAGTTCATTAAATCATCGAATATAAACAAATACACATATATAAAATTTTTGAAATGGAATTAAGAAATGATGCAGTATACCAAATCGTTGGTCCGAGTGGTAGTGGAAAAACATTATTTGTTTGTAAATTACTAAAATCAAATTTATTCAAATCAAAATTCAACAGGATTTATTGGCATAGGGGTGCTGATGAAGAACATGGATTAACTCAATCAAGTTTCTGTAAATTAAAAAACATGAAAATAGTAAAGGGATTCGATAAAAACTGGTCCAGCCGATTAAAGAAAGGCGATGTCATTATTATCGATGATTTGTATCAAGAAGCTAATAAAGAAAAAGATTTTAATAATTTATTTACAAAGATCAGCAGACATGTCGGTGTAACAGTTATTTTCATAACACAAAATCTATTTCATCAAGGTGGGGCACATCGAACACGTAATTTAAATGTACAATATTTAGTTATTTTCAAGAATCCTAGAGATGCAACAGTGATTGATTTTCTTGCACGTCAAGCATACCCTAATAATCGTAATTTTCTTATCAGTGCATTTCAAGATGCTACAAAAATACCTCATGGATATATATTTCTTGATTTCACACAACAATGTCCCGATGATTTACGTGTAAAAACAGATATTTTCAACCCAAAAGGTGCCATGGTTTATAAACAAAGTTGAAAACCTCTATGAATAATAATGTTTCTAAAAGCAAGGGTGAAAAATATTAAGAAATTAAGAAAAGGTATTAGAAAGACTATTAAAGTTCCAAAAGTTCCACCAACAACTAGTTATACACCGTCTAAAAAACTTGTAACTGAAAATTTCTCTGCAATGAATCTTATTTCGAAAAATCCTAAACCTAAACGTAAAACCCGTAAAACCCGTAAAACCGGTAAAAAAGTAGTTAAAAATCATCGCAGTTTTCCATTTTTTAATGCATTGTTAAAGGCCCCGAGTATGAAAAGAATGAATATATTGCAATCATTCCCAAATTTTGTTGTCGATGATTTACTCAATATTATACTTAAAGTAGTCAAAGGCAAAATTAAAATCAGTAAATCAAAAAAGCATTTATTGAGCAAACATAGGAAACCATTGTTATCTTTAGTAAATAATAAAAATCGTAAGCAAATGAGAAAAATTATATATAAACAACAAGGTGGATTTATTGGTGCATTAATACCTCTGGCATTATCATTATTAGGTGGAGTTGTAGGAAATCAATCATAAACAATGGGTGCTAATCCTTCATTGCCCGACATTAAATTTAATTTTAAATCTTCTTGTTGTAATGGAGAAGATTTGGACGAACCCAGAAGACGAAGCCGGTTTCGGTGGAGTGGCAAAATTAAACAAAAGAGTTCCGAATTCGAAAAAAGAAACCCAGAAGTGGTTATCAGATCAGCTTGCGTACAGTTTGAACAAACCAATGCGGAAAAGATTTCCAACAAGAGCGTATAAAACATTTGGTATTGATGATTTATGGCAAATGGATTTGATGGAGATGATACCTTATTCGAAAATTAACAATGGGAATAAATATATTTTAACATGTATTAATGTATACAGCAGGTTTGCACGAGCAATACCAGTCAAGGCAAAGTCCGCAGAAGAAATGTCCAAGGCAATTAATATTTTATTTAAAGACGGACATCCTAATAACTTGCAAACAGATTTAGGTATTATTATTATTATTATTATTATTATTATTATTATTATTATTATTATTATTATTATTATTATTATTATTATTATTATTATTATTATTATTATTATTATTATTATTATTATTATTATTATTATAATTATTATTATTATTATTTTAGGTAAAGAATTCTACAATAGTAAAGTTAAGCAAATCCTCGATAAACTGAAAATAAATCACTACTCGGTACATTCTCAATACAAAGCTGCCCATGTTGAAAGATTTAATCGAACATTGAGAGATCGATTAAAGAAATTGTTCGTGCATCAAGGTAATAAAAAATGGGTAAATGCTTTACCGAAAATAATAACAAGTTATAATCATTCATCACATCGAGGACTGAATGGATTGAGACCGGTTGATATTACATCAAAAACATCATTGACTTCTAAGAAATCTGTAAAAATTGCAAAACCTAAATATAAAGTCGGTGACCATGTTAGAATTAGTAAAATTAGTGCATCACCATTTATTAAAAATTTTGATACTAATTGGAGTGATGAAGTCTTTGTAATTTCAAAAATAAATACTAAACAGAATCCTGTAATGTATGTCATCAAAGACAATGATAATAATATTGTACAGGGGAAATTTTATGAGCAGGAATTACAAGTCATTCCTCCCCCAAAAGTATTTAGAATTCAAAAAATATTGAAAACTAAAAAGGTCGGTAAGGATAAACAATACTATGTCAAATGGCATGGTTATCAAAACCCGTCATGGATATCAGCAAAAGACCTAGTAAAGTGAATTTTTATACTATTTTGCCGAGCAATAGTTGTCCATTAATTCATCCAGACAATCAAGCAAGCAAATTCATCATCGAACTCCAAAACCCCATCTATTTGGATAATGACTGGGAAGTTGCTCTGTTGGATTTTACATTTGTATACAATTTATTCCCAATCTATAGCAAATCTGTTATTGAATATAATAAGAAAGTAGCAGTAACGGAATATATTAATGTTCTTATTGATAAAGATAGTTATAACTTGACGAGTTCATCGAAATCAAGGAAACCTATAATTTATGATGATGGTCAATATTTATACATGAATTGCTTGAATAAGCCATTCGAAATTATATTTTCTACAGTGGCTGATGCTAAACGTCTTGGATTTACTGATTTACGTAATGTATTTAATGATACAGTCAAAATAAATCTCTCTACACTTCCAAAATCTAATAATTTAGTGGAATTCAAATTTAAGCTGTCATACATTGAAATAACAGAGCATGCATATACTTTTAAAGATAATTTATATATTACAGACCTCGAACAATTACAAACTTATTTAGGTGACAATTGTAGCGATATTTTAACAGTTTTTGAGCTTCAAAAAGATAAAGTATTTAGATTTAGTATAAATTCTAATCTTAGTCAAGTTAAATTTGACTCAAATTTGGCAAAAACATTAGGATTGACTAAACCAGTATGTACACAAAATGAACAAATTTGTGAAGGAACAAACAAACCGAAAATCCTTAAACATCATCAGCAAATGTTCATTTACAGTAATATCGTGGAACCAGTTATTGTTGGCGATTCTAGTGTACCTTTAATGAAATCTATATGGATTGAAAAACATGATCA
Organism: Schmidtea polychroa; assembly: GCA_959609185.1. Classification (NCBI taxonomy): domain Eukaryota; kingdom Metazoa; phylum Platyhelminthes; order Tricladida; family Dugesiidae; genus Schmidtea; species Schmidtea polychroa. The sequence continues at coordinate 75,733 of CAUHTR010000555.1, read as the reverse complement.
AGATGAAGTTGTACAAATCAATGTAGAAAATCCCATGTATCTACCTGTTTCAACATCTTGTATAAACAATATAGAAATAAATATAAGAGATGATTCTGGTCAATTAATCGAATTTCCAAAAGGCTCAAAAACTCATTTGACATTACATTTTCGTAAAATAAATGGCTAATTCTGATATTATTAGTATGTATAGTGGTAGCCAATCTGGTGGTGAATTACCATATTTTATTGGTAAACAGTACGGATCAGGATGGTTGAGAACAATTGGTAGATTTGCCCTGCCTATTCTTAAACGTATTGGTAGTTTTGGTATGAAAACTGCAAAAGATGTTATTATGAATGAACAGAAAATATTACCATCTCTAAAAACAAATGCTTTAGCAGAATTAGGGAAAGTTTTACCCGGGGTTGCAGGTATGTTTCAAAAAGAAAAACCTCCAGCTCCAGCTCCAGCTCATGCTCCAAAACGTAAAAGACATGGAATATCACGTATAAACAAACGAATGAAAGGACATGGAACTATATTTGCAAAATGATTTGTGGTAAATCCGAATTATGTATATTTGATAGACCGTCGCCCCAGGCTGTAATAGAATTTGGGGCATTTGAGGAAGTTTTTCCTATGAATTCAATTACCGATAGTAGAAATGATATCGAGTTTTATATTAATGGTTCGCAAACCGAATATTTAGATTTGAATGATACTTTATTGACTGTTCAGATTAAGGTTGTAGATAAAGATAGAAAAGTTTTGGATGCCAATGCAGATGTAATACCGAACAATTTCCTGTTTCATACTCTTTTTAAAGATGCAGTGTTGGGATTTAATAATATCAAGATTGAGGGCGGAAATAATACATTCATTCACAAGGCATTAATAGAAACTATTTTAAATTACAATTCCGATACTAAAAATACATGTCTTACTCCTATGGGTTATGCAGCAGCAGATGATGAAAGAAAAAAGTGGGTAAAAGGCTCAAAGGTTTTCACCATGTGCTCATCATTACAACTTGATTTTATGGATCAACCGAAATATTTACTACCGGGGGTTAATGTACATATTAGACTGAAAAGGTCTGATTCTGCATTATCTCTTACTAGTGCAACTACTACACCAATATGTCAATTAGTTGATGCAAAATTATTGGTGAGAAGAGTTCGAGTAGACCCCTCAGTATTAGCAGGTCATCAATTGGGTCTTAATTCAAAACATGCAATTTATCCATTAAAAACAAAGGAAATTGTACAATTTGCTATTGCTAAAGGTGCTTCATCATTCTATAAAGAACAAATATTTGGTGACAGAAGAATGCCTAATTTTATTCTGATAACATTTCAAAGTGAAGCACAATATAATGGATCATATACTGCGTCCAGCTCAATTTTCAAAAACTTTGGTGTTACATCATTGACTTTGTCGAAAAATACTGATTATAGAGAAACATATATTCAAGATTTCGAGAATGACAATTACTGCGCGACATATATGCAGAGTATTGTTAGAAATCTGGGTTATTTAGATAAAAATTTAAATTGCGGAATAACTCTAGAAGATTTTAAAAGCAAATACCCATTTTTTACATTTGTTTTAGCCCCTGATTTTGATTTAAATCAAAGTCAATTACCTCAAAATGGAAATTTACGACTGGATATAAAGTTTGCAAAAGCTATTACTGAACCAGTACATGTTATAATATATGGAGTATTTGAAAATGAAGTTCAAATTACTGCAAATAGAACTGTGTTGGTATAAATGTATACAGAAACATAAAAAGTTATCATGGAGTAAGTTGTTTTTTATACTCTGGATTTATTTAAATAGTTCTGTTCAGGTCAATAAAATCGGAAAACAGATATTGGGAAATGAATTTGTTGGAGTTTTTCCTCTTGATAAAATTCCATATTTGAGCAATAATCAAGCAATAATCGTCAATACTCAATCGTCTCATCTTGGTGGAGAACATTGGATAGCTATATATGTGAAACCTGGTAATATATTCGTGTTCGATCCTATGGGTTTTTATTACCCAGCTTTGTTGATATCAAAACTACAAACAATGGGGAAACCTATTGTGTATAATAAAACTATGTTTCAAAATCCCTTGACCCAAACATGTGGTCAACATTGTTTAGCTTGGTTATTGTACAAAAAATTTGATGTTTAATAAAATTTTATGTATCCTTTCCTTTGTTGTTGTGATTATTATTATTAATATTAATATTATTATTATTAATATTATTATTATTAATATTATTATTATTAATATTATTATTATTAATATTATTAATATTATTATTATTATTATTATTAATATTATTATTATTGTGAAAAATATTATTATTTTTAATTAATTTTATTATTATTCGAATAAATATTATTATTTGTAACATAAAGACTGCCTTTGCCTGAGGCATGCACAGTGCAAGTTAACAAAGGCATGACTAACAAAGGCAGTCACATGTAATTTTGAGTGATTTACATTACATACATGCATGCGTGTGATTGGTTGAAAGAGTAAAATATTCAATGTATATGTGTGTGTGTCTATATTCTCATTGGCTGGGACAGGAAAATATTCATTCTCTTTATAAACATTGACAAATCTAAAATTTGTCACAATTATTTTGAAATTTTGAAAATCTATTTCACAATCAATTCGAAAAAAAAAAAACCAAAATGGAAACCAACAATAATAATAATAATCGAGTATTGAGAGGTCTTTTGACTAACGGTAAATTATTATTATTTTTATTCGATTTTTATTATATTTTATTTTAGAACCGTTCGACTGGTATGAAGTTACCGAAAACGATGCCATTTTAAATGTGGAAAATATCTTTGGTAAATTTAATATTTTAATTTTTATTAAATTAATTTTGATTACAGAAAATGATAATAGCGACGATGATGTCGTTTTTTCTTGGACAAACGGATGCCCCAGTTAATGATGTTGGGCAAAACTATGTTTTCAAAGAAAAAAGTACATTTATTTTAATTTTTATTAAATTAATTTTCATTACAGAAAATGAAAATGAAAATAGCGACGATGATGTCGTTTTTCTTGGACAAAGTGATGCCCCAGTTAATGATGTTGGGCAAAACAAGGTTATCAAAGAAAAAAGTAAATTTATTTTACTTTAGTAATTTATTTTTAAAAATTTTATTTTTTAGCGTTTAATTTCAATGTCGACATCGATGAAGAAGAAAATAATAATAGTATGGAAGATTTTATGGAAAATGACTCTTCAAAGGTATCGGAAAATGAGTCTTCTGATGTGGTGGACCGAATTCCTCATGACTCTTCGGAGGATGATTCTGACATTGAATCACAATGTAAGATATATTTATTTATTTTATATATATATATATTTTTGATATTAAAATTTCGTAAACACTTTTTTAAATATTTTGATGAAAATTTCTTTAATTTTTTGATGAAAATTTCTTAAATATTTTGATGAACCTTATGATCAAACTTATGAAGAAAATGAATTATGAATTATGAATTTATGCCCAAATTATGAAGAAAATGATTTATGCTCAAATTATGAAGAAAATGATTTATGCCCAAATAATGAAGAAAATGATTTATGCCCAAATTATGATGATTTATGCCCAAATTATGAAGAAAATGATTTATGCCCAAATTATGATGATTTATGATTTATGCCCAAATTATGAAGAAAATGATTTATGCCCAAATTATGATTTATGATGAAAATGATTTATGATTTACGAAGAAAATGATTTATGCCCAAATTATGAAGAAAATTATGATGAAAATGATTTATGACCAAAATTATGATGAAAATGATTTATTATGAAATAATGACGAAAATTTATGAACAAAATGAAAATGATTTATGACCAAAATTATGATGAAAATATGACGAAAATTATGATGAAAATGATGAAAATATGACGAAAATTATGAAGAAAATACTATGTTTTTGAAATATAATCAAAGTATTTAACAAAGTGATTACAAAATTATAGTTATAAAATAAATCCTTGTAGTTTGCAATGTGCATCTACAATAGTTAAAATAATAATAATAATAATAATAATAATAATAATAATAATAATAATAATAATAATATTAATAATATTAATAATAATATTAATAATAATGTAGTCTACAGTAAGCATGTAGCTACATAGTAGTCTGCAGTGGGCATGCAGCTACTTCTCTTTAATATAAATAATAATGTAGTCTACAGTAAGCATGTAGCTACATAGTAGTCTGCAGTGAGCATGCAGCTACTTCTATTTAATATAATAATAATAATAATAATAATCTGACCCTTCTACTGTAGTCTACAGTAAGCATGTAGCTACATAGTAGTCTGCAGTGAGCATGCAGCTACTTCTCTTTAATATAAATAATAATGTAGTCTACAGTAAGCATGTAGCTACATAGTAGTCTGCAGTGGGCATGCAGCTACTTCTCTTTAATATAATAATAATAATAATAATAATAATCTGACCCTTCTACTGTAGTCTACAGTAAGCATGTAGCTACATAGTAGTCTGCAGTGAGCATGCAGCTACTTCTCTTTATTATAATAATAATAATAATAATAATAATAATAATAATAATAATAATAATAATAATAATAATAATCTGACTCGTCTACTAATATTTAACATATTCATATAATAATCTGACCTATCTACTAAAATCTCTCTAATATTTAACATATTCATATAATAATCTGACCCTTCTACTAATATTCTATCGAATATATTAACCTATTTTCTATAAGGATTTATCATCATTTGTTATATAGTTCATTTGAATTAAATAACAAATGATGTTAAATCCTTATAGATGTAACAATTAATAACAATTAGAAAAAGAATAAAACTTTAATTTTATTATTTAACAGGTAGACTATACCTAAATTATTGTCAATCCTCAATTGGACATAATGATAAATGTCATCGCACCATGAAAAAGTATTATAGAAAGACGTTTAATTCGCTCAACTTTTTTATATGCCCCAAATGCGTAACGAGCGAAAAAATAAAATATAGGGAATTTTTTAATAAACATCATAGTCACTTAGGGCAATTTTCGATATCAAAAAATGTTTTATTTAAAAAAATAAATAAAAATAAAAAAAAATTACAAAAAAATTTACCAAAAAATTTACCAAAAAATATTATTAAAAAAGATATTATAAATATTAAAAAAGATTCTATTAAAAGACCTGCTGGTTTAATTAAAAATTGCATTCCTAATAAATTATCGCGACCTGAAGTGATAGTCATCAGCAAAGATGAATGTGTAGCTTCAACATCGTTCACACAGCATGCACTCTCTACACAATAAGCACCCTCTACACAACAAGAAGTGATAGTCATCAATGATGAATGTGTAGCTTCAACGTCTTTCAACATATGTCAAATAGGCGGCTCTTTGTTTGAACCTATGGTAGAATCCGATTTGAACGGATCGCGTAAAACTTTAAAATTTGATATTAGAAATCAAAACTTAGTAAAAATAGCCCTAACATCAAAAATTGAAGATAGATTAATAGAGGAAATAGAAAAGATGGGCAATGTAAAAATTCAATTCACAATTTTAATTAAATTTGAAAAAGATGGGGAGATCCGGGATAATTATTTTTCAAAACAATGCTCAAGTTTTTACATCAAACTTTATAAACGAGGGGGTGAGCAAATTAAATGAAAAGATTGAGCAATTCACTTATTTAGGAAGCGGGTGGCGAGTATTGAATATTTTAGAAATAGATTTTATTTTAACGAAATACGCACCCGTTAGTAGATTATCCGGACATAGCTATATAAAAACCCCATCAGCATTAAAATTAAAACACGCTATAATTAATGTTAAAAACAACGACCATAAGTGTTTCTTATATAGCATTCTTGCACTTTTAAAAAGAGAAGAAATAGGTCGTAATCACCAAAGAGCCGCCAAATATATAGAATTTTTACCTCTATTAAATTATGACGAAGACACCGATTGCCCGATGAGGCTATGCAACATTCCCAAATTTGAAAGAAAAAATAGAGATTTAAACTTGAGCATAAACGTTCTTTCGTATAATCCAGCCAGTTCTGATTTAGATATTTCTGAGGATTATGTAGCTCACCATCCTCATCTTAATATAGTACATCGCTCCAAGGTTATAGACGGTAGACCAATTTATTTATTACTTTTGAGTAATAAAGATAAATATCATTATACAGCCGTGACAGACTTGGACAAATTAATGAATTGTCATGAAAATGAAAATGTAAATGTTCAAATAAGGTGTAACTGGTGCCCACATTGTTTAAATGGCTTTAGATATAAGAATGCTTTCGATCAGCATGTTGCTCTATGCTGTAAAAATCAGACTGGCACAACTTTGTATACACTTCCTAAAAATAAAGATTTATTATTCACAGATTACGCAAAAACCGTTACACCTCCCTTCGTAATTTATGCCGATTTTGAATCGGTTTTACCAGAACATGAAACATATCATCAAATACATTTACCCATATCAGCAGGTCTTTTATTAATTAATAATTATACACACACTAAATTTTATTATTATTTTTTTGGACCTAATTGTATTTTGGATTTTTTGAGGAAAGTGGAGGAAATTGCTGTCACAATTGTCCTGCCATATTATGAACTTGAAGGTCATAAAGGCATGTCTACTTTGTCTTTTGCTCAGGAGCGTGCCTTTCGATCTACCTCTGTTTGTTATTTGTGTAAAAAAGCTATTATTAATCCTGTGAGAGATCATTGCCATTTTACAGGTAGATATGTCGGAGCGGCATGTAGGAAATGCAATGTCTCTCGCAGGATTAATAAGTTGTTACCTGTTGTCTTTCATAATTTACGAGGCTATGACCTCCACCATATTTTAAAACATGGTCTCAGTGATTTTCCCCTTTGGGAACTTAATATTATACCTACCTCTACAGAAAAATTTATATCTTTAATTGCATATATTAACAAATTGCCTGTTCGTTTTATTGACAGCATGCAATTTGTTAATTGTTCTTTAGCAAAAGCTGTGAAAACTTTGACTACTTTTCCTTTGACTTCGTCTGTCTTTCAAGGGTCGATGATTCACTCTAAAGGTATCTTTCCATATGATTTCGCTACTTCTTTAGATGTTCTTGAATCGACTTTAGAATTACCTCCTATTTGGTCTGATGTTACGGAAGATCAGTACGCTGAGGCTCAACTAATTTGGAGTCAGCATAACTGTAATAATTTGTTAGATTATATGTTAATCTACCTAAAATTGGACGTATACCTCCTCGCAGACTATTTTCAGCAATTCCGCGGTAAGGCAATTGCTTACAATGGTCTGGATCCTCTTAATTTCTACGGGATTCCCGGTATGTCATGGGCCTCAGCGCTTATGACATTAACGGAACCAATAGAACTTTTGCAGGACATGGAAATGTATAATTTCTATGAGGGAGGTATCCGGGGTGGGTTAACATTTGTTAACAAACATTACACGGCTACTTCAGATGATACAGAATTATTGTACATTGATATAAATAATCTGTATGGTTGGGCTCTTAGCCAAAATCTTCCGTATGGTGATTTTTCTTGGGTGCATGAAAATTTGAATGATGTTTTACTTGAATGTATGAACACGGATATTGATAACCTTCCATATGGGTATACTATGGAGGTTGATATCGATATTCCGGAATGTGTGCATGACTTTTTGAATGATTTTCCGCTTGCGCCGGAAAAGTTGTGCCCGCCTAATTCAAAAGTTGAGAAGCTTATGCTTACGCATTGGCCAAAGAGGAACTATGTTCTTCATTGGAGGCTTCTCAAATTGTATATAGAATTAGGTGCGGTTGTTGTAAATATTATTAGATGTATAAAGTTTAAACAAGGACCTATCTTTAAATCCTATATAGACACCAACACCACTTTGCGATCTCAGTCTACTAGCGAGATATATAGGGACTTGTTTAAATTGTATAACAACAGTCTGTACGGTAAATCCGTTGAAAATCTAAAAAAAAGAATGAATTTGAGGTTGTGTAATTCATCCGAAAAGATGATAGTATACTCCTCAAAGCCGACTTTCAGAAAGTCTATAAGAATCGATGACGATCTGATTGCGGCACATTTGGAAAAAGATATGATTTGTTTAGACAGACCTAGCTACATCGGTCAAACAGTACTAGATCTGTCTAAACTACGGATGTACCAGCTCCAATATATTGATTTGGAGAAGTACAGGCGCCAATATAAATGTATCATAAATATTATTGCCGGTGATACCGACAGTTTCTTTTTGGAAATAAAAAATTTAAAATTAACAACTTTATTACCTCAGATGATCTCAGATAATTTATTGGATACGTCAAATTACGATCCAACACACCCCTTGTATAGTAGGAACCTTGACTCGGTCATCGGGAAGTTTAAAGATGAGAGCAAGGGATTAGGGTATTCTGAATGGGTTTTCTTACGCCCTAAATGTTATAGTCTTTTAGGTAGTAAGGAAACGGTAAAAGCGAAGGGGGTTAAATTATCTGGGACATCAATAACTCATGAAACATATCTAAATTGCTATAATTCAAATCAGGTGATTTCTGTACCGCAGACTAGAATAGGTACTAGAAATCACCAACTTTTTACTTTTAAAAATTCGAAAATTGCCCTAAGTAATAATGATGATAAGCGCGCGTGGCTAGGGAAAAACTTAAGTTACGCATTTGGGCACTATTTAGGAGTTGACGAATTAAGCGAATATGATGAGGAATTCGGTCAAGCTCCAAGTCCCAGTTTTGACGATAGTGATTGGGAAGAAGATCAATAGGGCAATTGAAAATTGTACAGAAACTTTTGATTTACAAAAACTTGTATAAAAAAACTTGTATTTATAACTTGTATAAAAAAAAAACTTGTATTTATAACTTGTATAAAAAAAAACTTGTATTTATAACTTGTATTTATATATACATATTGAATAAAAATTTGTAACCAGAATTTTTTTAATTTTTTCAAGTATTTGTTGTTTTATTATAATTTTTTTTTATATTTAATGGTGATTTTTATATAGTCTTCAGTGAGCATGCAGCTATATTTTTATATATATAGTCTGCAGTGGGCATGCAGCTATATTTTATATATATATATATAGTCTGCAGTGAGCATGCAGCTATATTTTTATATATATAGTCTGCAGTGGGCATGCAGCTATATTTTTATATATATAGTCTGCAGTGAGCATGCAGCTATATTTTTATATATAGTCTGCAGCTATATCAATGAAATAATAATAATAATAATAATATTAATAATAATAATAATAATAATAATAATAATAATAATAATAATAATAATAATAATAATAAAACTTTAAACAGGTTGCAAAGGGTACTAGTCATGCTTATTATTGTTATACATTTGATGGTTACATTTTGAAAGCTCTATTTTGATTGGTTATCACAATTTTTATAAATGTAAAAACAAAAGTAATTTAGTTATTAATAATGATTTATACAAATAAAACCGATGAATGTGTAACACATTTGGTAACTTTATTATTTTGTCAATATTTTTTTATATGTCATTTATAGCAAGGAAGTCTTACTAGAAATAAGGAAAAATTAAGTCCAGCCTATTCTGAAATTTCATTGACATTTTTTAACAATACACTTGAAGATTTTATAAATAATCATGATACTTACAGCGATAAGCAACTCATAAATATTTTAAAAATTTTCAAACATTCCTCTATTGAATATTTGTTTGATTTATTTAATTATGAGAAATCCATTTTAAAGTTATCTTGTTATTTAATGTACTTAGAAAAAATAGCAGTAAACAACGATTCACTGAATGAATACTTTTGGAGTTGTATGTTTTTAAGGTTGAAACCTGGATATAGTAGATTGATTTATGAATGGATAGCGAAAGCCGATTTGATTGAAAATAAGCTAACGAAAAAATTGAAAGATGTTAAGAAAAGATATTTAACTTGTTCAATTTGTAAAGAAAATCGAGTTTCGGTTTTGTATTTACCTTGTGGTCACGTAATTGTTTGTTCTAAGTGTCATGAGAAGAATGTTCGCAAGTGTCAAACCTGTTCAACACTGATTAATGAATATCATACTATATATATTTAGTTTACCTTTGTTAATTTTACATTATTTTATTGTTTAAATAAATGTATGTTTTGTTGATTTGTTGATTTGTTGAGCGTGACCAGTACCCTTGTGAGCATTACCCATAGGGGGACAAAATATTTTGTCGGATAGACTAGGAGTATATAGACTCGGAGTATATAGATTAATAATAATAATAATAATAATAATAATAATAATAATAATAATAATAATAATATATAGCTCATTCGAAAGGTCTTGGATTGAGCTTTAAAATGAGCTATCGATTATTAATTTTAATAATAATAATAATAATAATAATAATAATAATAATAATAATAATAATAATAATAATAATAATAATAATAATAATAATAATAATAATAATAATAATAATAATAATAATATATAGCTCATTCGAAAGGTCTTGGATTGAGCTTTAAAATGAGCTATCGATTATTAATTTTCGTTGGCGGGAACTTTGAAAAAAAATTAAAAATAAAATAATAATATTTTTAAAAATAATAATAAAAATAATAATATTTTTTAAAAATAATAATATGACCTTGATGACTCATCGCGATGACTCATATGACCTTGGGAATGACCTTGGATGAGTCATGCGACCTTGAAAATGACCTTGATGAGTCATAGCATGACTCAGATGACCTTGAAAATGACCTTGAAATTTTTTGATGAGTCATGCTATGATTCATATGACCTTGAAAATGACCTTGATGAGTCATATTATGAGTCATGGTCTTTGTTTAAATGACCTTGAAAATTTTGATGAGTCACACTATGAGTCATATGACCTTGAAAAAAATTTTCAAGGTCATATGAGTCATAGCATGAGTCATATGACCTTGAAAATGACCTTGATGAGTCATGGTCTTTGTTTAAATGACCTTGGAAAAATTTTTTGACCTTGATGAGTCATATTATGAGTCATACGACCTTGAAAATGACCTTGATGAGTCATACGATGAGTCATGGTCTTTGTTTCAATGACCTTGAGAAATTTGATGAGTCATACTATGAGTCATGGTCTTTGTTTCAATGACCTTGATGAGTCATATGTCTTTGTTTTAAAAAAATGTACTTTTAGACTTAGCATATTTTTGAAAAATATTACGACTGGGGGGGGGTACTGTGCTAGCGGTGCCCTGTGCCAGCGGTGCCCAATCCATCTACTCATATAACTTTATTTCCAAATAAAACTTATCTAATAAATCATGATGTTAAAGATCTTCAATGGACACTAATGTAATAAATTGAATACAAATTACTTAATTTTGAACATGGATGTCCAATATCCAAAAATTAGTACCAAATGGTTTTATGGTTCCAAATTGTATAACATTCTCTCCGATGTCTAGAATGCTTTAAATGATAATAATATTGAAGAAAACATTGTTCTTTTGTCGCCAGAACCATATAATCTGACAGATGAAGAATATTATGACTATAATGATCCTCAGAGTGTAGAGCTTCCAACTAATGTGTCAGGTCAACTAGTAATTAATGTCTTCGTTAGAAGATGATCTGGAAGCAACGACGAACCTTTAGTTGAATTGGCCACTGAGAAAATAAATATAAAACGTTACTATAGAGGAAAGTAGACCCAGGTTATAGCACTTTTCAAGCTTCCATTGAATCTCTTTATAATTCACTTACCGATCAAATTATTGCAGCCCTATAAAATATGACTCCTACAAAGATTTTTTGAAAAATCTTTAGATGAAGCCGTTATTCAACTAATTGCAAATATATATATATATATATATATATATATATATATATATATATATATATATATATATATATATACAGCGCCGGCTCTAGCATTAGTAGCGCCCCGATGCGAAACTCATTTTAGACGCCCATTTATTTTATTGGTTTTTTGGAATTAACGTAATTTAATTGGCAATATTAAATTTGTAATAAAAACATTAAAAAATTAATAATAATTCTTTTCCAAGTGAAATACAGGTTTTATTTTGTTTATATATTTTTTTATTTTATTGAAACAATATTATAATATACAAAAATTACATAACATACATATATTTTGTATAAAAATTGACAAAACTATTATTCTAGATATTTACTTTTCTAGCTTTTAAACTGGCAAATTCATCAATTAAATTATGTATATCTAATTTGTCGCATATATCACTTTCAATCGATATCATTGCTAAACCAACTAATCTTTCTTGTGAAATTGTTGATCTTAAATAATTTTTAATTTGTTTAAGCTTCGAAAAAGATCGTTCTCCGCTAGCAACTGAAACTGGTAAAGTTAAAAATATTTTAATAGCAATTACAAAATTGGGAAAAATGGAATCCAGTAGATTTTTATATATATATTGCAAGATGTTTAGTGGGTTTTCAAAGTCTTTCAAAAATTCCTTTGCTATTTTTATTTCATTAAATAATTCTGTTGCAGATATATCTTTTTTCTCGCCATCGGTTAGCATTATTTCTAAATCAGAACAATGTTTTTTTAATGTATTATCATCCATTTTGTTAATTTCTTTTATATTATGTATAAATTCAAATTTTTCACTATATTTTGTGAAAAGATTAAACCTTTCTTTTAAAGAATTGATAGTAATATCTAAAATTGGCAGAAAAAATGATATTTTATATTTAAGTATCGGATCAACTGGCGTTTCGTCTACAGATTCATAACCAAAAATTTTTTTCTTTCTTCTTCGTAACGTATTATCTTTGAATTTCGCAGGTATTTCTAAATCAGCTGCTATATTTTCTGCCGTTTGAAGAATAAGACTAAAATTTTCATCGGATCTATATTCTTCAATAAATTTAATAAGACTATTTAACGCAACTGAAGAAACATTTAAGTTTTGATTTGGATTTTGGAGCAGTTTACTAACAACGTTAACTTTACTTAAAACATCGTACCAAATAACCACTGAACATATAAATTCATACTCTTTTATTTTGAAAGCCACAGCCTTAGCTTCATGCTTTGTATTATTATCTATTTCTAGGTTTTCATAAATGTCAACTAAAGCATCTAAAATTTCAGCTATTTCAAACCTAAGTGGACGAAGGGCATCGACTCTTGATTCCCACCTGGTGGCTGACAAAGGTTTTACTGTAATTTTAGTATTTTTTTTAAGAACTCCCATCGTTTTGTTGAAGCGCTAAAGAAATTATAAATTGTTTGAATAGTGGAAAAGAAACTAAATGATTCTGTGTTAATTTTGGCTGCATCATTCACTACTAAATTAAGTGTATGTGCAGCACATGGGACGAAAAATGCACGAGAATTCAAATTTAAAATACGTTTTTGGACCCCATTATTTTTCCCATGCATATTTGCGCCATTATCGTAACCTTGCCACGTAGATCATTAATATTCAAACATCAATCTTTAATGTTGTCAATAAGATAAGTTGCTAAACCTTTTCCTGTGGAGTCAGATACTTTTAAAAATCCCAAAAAATGTTCGCTTATTGCAACTTCATTATTTTCATCTTTATTGACAAATCTGGCTATAAATGTCATTTGTTCGTTATGACTAATATCAGGAGTGCAATCTAATATTAGAGAAAAATATTTGGCATTAATTATCATTTGAATAATTTTTTGCAAAATTTTCGAAGAGATCAACGATATTATTTCATTTTGTATAGTTTTGCCTAAATAATGAACTGTTTGTGTCTCCTTTTTTGTATCTTTGCTAAATGATTTGCTATTACTATGTCAAATTTAGAAAAGAGTTCTACAAATTTTAAAAAGTTACCGTTATTTTTTTCATAGATAGTATCTGACGAGCCACGCAGAGACAGGCATTGTCTGGCAAGATATTTTATGATTTCGACAATTCTCTCCAAAACAGCGTACCAATGTTTCTTTTCAACTGCGTATACTTTTACGAGTTCAGCATCTATTGTAGTTAAGTTGTTCATTTTCTTTTTTAATTGAGTCCACTTTAAAAAACAATTAACATGTAATGTACTAACTTCATGAGCTGCAAGTGTTTTTGACAAATTTCTCCAGCAACTAAAACCATTTATAATCAAATGCTGGTTTCCTTCTATTTGATTTATAAACAATTTACAACAAAAACAGAAAACACGGTTTGCTGAACTTGAATAAACTAACCATGATCTTGGTATAATTTCATTATAAGGTAATTTACGATTGTAATAATAATTAGTAAAACTTCGTCCATCATCATCACGGGGATAAACTTCTTTCCTTATTTGCATTGGTCCTTGCTCAATAATAATTTTTCTAATTTTATCATTAATAAATTTAGGCCAAGTTGCGGGATCAATTGAATGAAAATCAGCACTATTACTTATAGTTTCAGTTAAATGTATGGTTTGAAGCTCTTTGTTAGATGAAGATGTTATTTCTGTTTGTAAATTTATAGATTGTGTCTCATTAGTGGCATTATTTCTAACTTCACCATTTGTGCTATCCTCTGGAATAATCTGATCATCCGTTAACGTTATTGTAGGTATTGTCAAATTTGCTTTTTTTAAATATTGGTTAAGGCTTCCCTGATTTTTTTGTTCCTCCAACTCTCTCTTCGCCTTTCGTTTTCGATTTTCACACTCCGGATAATTTTGTCTTTGAATTCATATTTTATGATATAGGTAAGCTAATAAAAATTTTTTTAATTAAAAAAATATAAATTTTAGAAGTAAAGATAAAAATAATTAAATAATACCTACCACCGTACAATGATTCAATTCCGCAAAATAACTAATGTACTGAAACAAAACACTTTTTTACTATTAAACTGTACTGAACACTTTTTTATTTTACTATTAAAATTTTAATATTAAATTTTTTTTTATTAGCGAAAAAAGTTTACCAAATAACAACTGAACTGATTGAAAACTGAATAGAACTGGTAGACTTTTAAAATAATTTTTTTTAGCATTAATTTTTTTAATCGAAATAACTAAACCGAATATAGCAGGCCGTTTCAAAATAAATTTATGCATGTATAATTTATTTTGTTTTGCGAAATAATTAAACAATTCTTAAACACTTCGAAAACTAGTAGGCCAGTAGTTTTTCAAGGAAATTTTATTTAAAAAAAAAAAAAAATTCTTATTAAAAAAAAATTTGTTAATGGTTTTTTTGTTAAATATTAAAAAGAAACTAAAATTCTAAATTGTTTAGCGCCCTTTCCGAGAGGCGCCCCGATGCTTTGCATCCACCGCTTCCAACTAAAGCCGGACCTGTATATATATATATATATATATATATATATATATATATATATATATATATATATATATATATATATATATATATATATATATATATATATATATATATATATATATATATATATATATATATATATATATATATACATTTGTCTGACAATAACCAAATAGACAGAGATGATAAAATGATCAAGCTTCATCCATTGATGAACATTTTAAATAATAATTTTATGTAGCGGGAAATTTTTCATAGTGAACTATCAATAGAGGAAGCAATGATTAATATTTTAGGACATCATCCAGCCAAACAATTTATTAGAGGGAAGACAGTAAAATTTGGTTATAAAGAATGGATGTTATGTAGTTCTAACGGACTTTGTTGTGTATTCGACACATTGTGGGAAGAACAATGATCAGTACAGCAATACGAAAACCTTTGGAGCTCAGCTGGTCTTTTCTTTGTTAGAGAATTTAGAATTTTCCGAAGAGTATGTGATTTATTTTGATAATTATTTTGAAACTTATGAAGTTGCTATAAGAGAAAAAAATTAGAGCAATAGGTAATATTACAGACAACCGCTTAAAAAATATTTTATTAAAGATAACAAAATGTTAAACAATTAAATGATAATTTAGGTCTTTTGTTGTGAAGTATATATTCAATAAAATGCAAAAATTTTCAACTATAAAAATAATCTTTTTCCATTTCTATTTTCAAATTCTAATTGAAAAGAACTATTTTTATAGTTGAATATTCTTTCATTTTATTTTTTACTTCACAGTAAGAGGCTTGATTATCATTTAAATGTTTGACATTTAATTATTGTTGCTACCAAGAAATTATCACTTTAGAAGATAACAAAATTATGAAGAAAGCTGAAAGAGGATATTTTGATTATCGATGTGATAAGAATAATCAAATACCAATTGTAAAATGGTGTCAAATTTTGATTCAATAAAGCCCCTTTGAAAAGTTAGAAGATGGTTCATGAATCAGAAAGCAGCTATTGATGTACCACAGACTTTACTTTATAAAACTACAATTGAAGTATTGATCTAAATGATCAAAGTGTTAACACCTACCGCATTAGTATCTGGAGTAAGAAAAAGTGGTGGGATTTGTTTACTCATATGATAGACCTTAGGATGAAGAATGCTTGGAAAGTCTCTAAGGTGATTTCAGAAACAAAAATGACACAACTTGAATTTACAAGATCTGTCACACGGTCATACTTACTTCATGGAAGACATTTAACTTCCACAAACTCATTCATGACCCTCAACTTTGTTTAAGATAATTCTGGTACTACCCAAAAAACCTGAATTTCCTATGTTCCAAAAAGTCCATATGTCCTAGGCACAGTGCCTGGCGTGGCTATTGGACAAGACGGACATGAGAACTATAGGAGTAAATAGCATCTGTAGAAAATTAATTATTATTAAATAGGAAAAAATTATTTATTAACAAAATAATACATGAAGTATCAACAAAATATTTACTCTTAATTGCACTAATTTGGAATAAACGTATTTTACCGTATTTTTTGAAAATGTGCAACGACTTTTGAAATGACTTGATAAATTCTACAAAATAAATAAATAAAGTAATAATAAATAATCGTCAATTATTAATTGGAAATTTGAAAATAAAAATTAATAAATACTAAAGTAAGACTTTTCAACCTTTGGGAAATGACTGCTGAAAGTTTACCTCAAGTCATGGCGGATATTCTAAAACTTACGTACTCTTTATATATCTAATTACAAGATCACGAAAATCTGGAAACTAAAAAGTAAAATAAAATAATTTTATCCCAGCTCTACAGGCTGTCATCAAGCCTGTCAAGCTCGTGGTTTTTGTGTACCAATTAAATTGATTAGTATATTTCAATTAATTAATTAATTAATTTTTATTTCCTAACCATTTTAACTCATCTGGCCGGTGAACTGGCTGATCGAATAAACAAATACATTTTGGAACCCTGAACTTATTTGAACACACAAAGATCATGTACACTTTTTGAACTTTTTGAACTTTTATATTACCCTCCTTTTGTATATCCCTAACAATTCTTTGGAAGTTAAATTTAAAATTTCTCTATTGGTTCTTTTTAAGCTAATTTTGTGGTATTTTTTTACATATTTTTTAATTATAGTGCTATATAATTTTGTTAATCCACCACTTTTGTAGTTTAAACCTTTTACCTTTTTGACATAAGTTATTTCTGGAGATTTTATTCTGTATAAATCTATTTAATAGCAAACTATTTCGTGTTGCCTATCGCATTTTTAAACTCGTGGGTTATTTTTATTTTCTATTTATATTAGCTATAATTATTTAATTTATAGAACACTGAAATAAAATAAAAATTTAAGAATAGAATTGAAATTATATACAGCGCGATAATAGCGCAACTCGAGGAATAAAATAAGTGAAGCGTGATATTCATGGTGGCCGCGGTTTGAAGGTTATTCAATTTAAATGAATATATTTTGTAATTATTTTGTTATAAATGATTAAAATTTAATTTCATATATCAATAAAATAAAAATTTCATTTTTCAATTAAATTTCTAATTTGAAAAAATAATTTTTCAAATAAATTAAATATATTAACTCTCTAAAATATATTGAAAAAAATCATTCTTTGATAACGAATGGCTAAAAATAAGTTTTATTGTGATCTCATAAATTTAAAAAAAGATGGTTTTATATGTTATATGAACTTTAGTATAATTTGTAAAGCATGGTAAAACGCTGATGCCCTTTGACTTTATCGTATGGCCATTAGAATGATTTTAACAATTACTCATTTGTATTTTGAACATTTGAAAATTTAATGAAAATGTGCCGAACATTTAAAAATGAAAATTAATTTCACAAATAAAAATAAAAACTTATATAAATGAAATCAATATTCTGAATTATTTTCTGAGTCGATTTAAACAAAATTTATTATTAATTTTTTGATAAATATAATTTTTAATAATACAATAAATTCTTTCTATTTTCGATTGTGTTTAAATCTATACAATACTCAAAAATGTTGAACTAATGAACTTTAATTATTTAATTTCATTTTTATTTTGAGAAAAGTTTTGTTTATAAATTTTGTGTTATTAAATTGTAAATCCGAAACCTCACAAAAAGAGATTTTGTAGCTCTTTAAATTTTTATTAGTTTTTAAAATCTGAAAAATATTTAAATAATATTGCAATTTTAAAGATTAAAATACGAAATTAAAATTCTTTTATAATATAATTTCATTTTATATATTTGTGAGTGATTTAAATTCAAATAATTAAAATATTAATTTAAATAAAATACGAAAGAAATAAAAAAGGAATATGTGAAATTTGCAAGGAGGCCGTTCTTCAAAAATATTATTTATAAATTTACTTTTTGAATTAAATTGCGTTTTTGTTTTATAGAGTGATTAAAATGTTGATAAAAATAAAGAAATTGAAGTGCATTTCTAATATGGATTTAAAATCTCTAAGTACGTCTTTATTCAGTTTAATGGTTAAAGAATATCAAGTTTTGTGAAGATAATGTACCTACACATAGCTGAGAGTTATGTAAACAAGGCAGTTTCGTTGCGCGATGAGCGGGACAACTTCAGCCGCGCTACGCGCCTCTTTGATTAATTTAATATTAATAATCAATACAATCATAAAATATAAAACAGTAGAAAATAAATAAATAAATAATTTTCATAATTTGAATTTTGAAAACGGGTTAGGGAAAGAGCCGCATACAACATGATAAGAAAGAAAGGATGAGAAAATATTTAGAAGAGTTAGGAAAATGGAAAATGTTTAAAAACATAAAGTTATTAATTAATTAATTAATTATAAAATACTGATGTTGAATAAAAAATGAGAAAGGTAAGCAAGTGAATTTTGGAGAGTCATTATCATAACATCATGAATAATGGTAGTCAAAAATATAGAGAAACTAAAATTTTAAAATTTCAGGATTTTGCCTTGAGAAAGGAAGAAAAAAAACGAATTTATAGAAAACGGAAAAAGAACAGAGAGACTATACAGAGCCAAGATATTTCATAAGAAAGTCCACTCAAACAATCCAGACGTGTATCTTTCATTCGTTGCTATCAGTTGGGTGCACATTTACTTGTAATTTATAATATAACATTAGATATAAATATGTATTGAGAGTATTATTGTTTGTTGAATATAAAGACCAAGTGGAGTTAAAAAGACTCATTTGATATTTAAAACCCAACAAAATAAATCATGTAGTAGAGGAAACTAGCAAATTATGCATCAAATTGTTCAACAAAAAGGATAGAATAAAATCTACTTTGAATTCAAATTTTTAATAAAATGTATTGAATGAAAATGTGTTTAAATTATTTAAAAGTGAAGTAGGTTTGATCCAGTATACATACTCAATGTGCGGCTTTTTATACGTTTACTTTTATTAGCTGTTCGGTTGAGCTTTATCAACATATCGACCCTATCCCAAATTGCTGCAAAGATTTCCTGAAAACTTAAAAAAATAAAATAAAAACAGACTACCACCAAGCCTGCCAAATTCGAGAATTTTGTTTAGAACTTTAATTGATTAGTGTATTTCAATTAATTAATTAATTTGTATTTCTTAAATAACATTGTCTTAGAGATACTTATCGATTTTAAAGTGCCGGGATTGTCTTCAATTTAATAAAAATAGTAATCTAAAATTCTATTAAGATGAATTTCAAACGAACAAAATTTTCCGATAATAAATAAAACACATTTGATTCATATTTGTTCTTTCAGTCTAAAAATATAGAGAAAATGGCAGTAAATGCAATTAATACTGCAGTTAAAATCTAACACAAACAACCCAGGCTCGGATGCACAATTTGTACACAAATTGCAGTGACTACGCCTATGATTTGTGATGACGGGAGAATGGGAATCTAGTTGCAACTTCGTTGAAATTTCCTTTGAACTTTATTTGTAGAAATAAATTGTTTTTGTTTTTATAAAATACTAATGATGATTTATCATACAAGAGCAAATATTAATTTTTTTTAAATTTTATTCCAAATTTTAAAATCAAAATTATTATATTTTTTATTTAAAAAATTAACAATAAAACATTTTTTGTAAAAAGGAAATTTTTAAGTTACTGAAAGATCTGGAATTTTAAATTAATGATTTAATTTTAATTTGCACCAGTCTATTGAAAAAATTTGGTTTAGAATTCTGCTCCTAAATTATTATGCTATTAAATTAGAGTTTTAGACAAAGTTTTAATTGACATTATCAGAGTAATATTTTCACCATTTCCATATTGAATATGCTATAAGCAAATAATTTGTACGTCACATTTACGAGACAGTTATTGCAGTTGAATTTAAAATAGACCAATCTGCAATCAACTCAAAAATGTGTACTCATTAATCAATTTTATGGATGTGGGTAGAACTGGATGTATTTTACATTTGTTGATTAGTTTTGACTATATGCCACTAATGAGTATGAGTGTATGCATCGAGCCGTGTAAATATTTTCCCCTTATAGCAGATTGAATTTAGAAATGGTGTAATGATTGTTAAAAAGAAAGCGCTGAGTCAAAATAATACAACACTAATAGTGAATCACAGGGGTAAAAGAGTATCTGTAATAACTAAATTTTAAGAAATAGATTACAGACATAACATTCATCTAATTGCGCAAATATTTTAATGTTCAAAATGCATTCATATTTGATTCTTAAAGAATATAATATATTATTGCATGTTAATCTCATATACTTGACACTATAATATATTGAATATAATATATTTCCAACAAAGAATAAAAATACTTGTCTAATTTTAAGTCAAATTCAAACATATTTTTAGATTATCGTACTACTAGTATTCTAAACCCTTTGAGCACATCTGGTCAGTAAACTGGCTGATTAAATATGCAGATATATTAACATTGTTTTTTTTTAATTTTGGAACCCTTGAACTAAGTTCAGTATGAGCACACGTGAAGATCATGTTTCCGTCATATATCATTACATGTATAAACAATAAACCCGAAAGTCCTGTTAAACCCATAAATTTATCTGGGAGCTCAGAGTCAGGTAGTAAATCACCAGGAAACTCAAAATTCAAAAGGCTAAGAGCTCTCATTTTTATTTTTACATCACATCATTATTATAAGAACTTTAACACGAATTAAATAGTTAATTTGCGAATATAACTAATTGAATGTTAAAAAGCTTGAAAAAACAATTGAAACAAACATTACTAAACTTTACCCGCCGTAATGACGAAGCCGTTGGTGTTCATGGATATTCTATAACTCTCAGTAAATTACAATGGCCCCCTCACAAAGAATATGAAAATATCAAGCATTTCAAATACATTAATTTTCCGAGAATTTCTTTGGCAACCTTTCTTAGTCTCCGGTAAAAATCAGATGTTTATGCTTATGTTAAAATATTTTGGAATCTGGGGTTAATTGACATTTCAGGATCAGCGCGTGATGGCAAATGTTTTGCGCTACTTTAAAATGAATTTAGCGTCGAAATCGCAAATATCATTTCAATCACTACTTTGGAGCATCAATTATGAAACTGGTAATATATAATCGTCACTTATATATTTAGCTGTCAACATTCAATCAGCCCTATTATAACATTAAACATAAGGAACCAAATATCGAAATTTCTTACTGAAAACATTAAAAAATTTAACACTACTACTCATAAGCATATCAACTTTTAACATATTATTATAATTAAAACAAAAAAATGATTTAACATCTATATATCAACCATATTGAAAATATTGAAACAAAGTTTTTAATAATTATTATATACAGATTTATAGTCGTAAAACGTGATTTACAGTATTAAATAAATACATTAAAAAATTTTAATCACAAATCTAGAAAAATAAACATGCAAGAATTTTCAACAGATTGGAATACTGCCGACAGCAAATGAATCATTTTATCTATTTATAACTTTCGTCATGGATAGGAAGAAACTAAAATCATAAATGAAAATAATTAATATCCCTATATAAAAGTTCTCGTTTTTCTATTTTAAAAAAATATTATATTAGTTGAAACGAAATTTTTTTAGAATTTGTCATTTATTAGCGTGACAATAAATTCCAAGTGTTAATTGTTTATTTAATGATTTTTTATTTTAATTTTTATTAAAATATTTTGTACAAATATTTATTAATTCTATTGGGTAAATACAAAGGCATAAAATAAACCAGAAGCACAGTTAAAATCAATAAAAACACCAAAATAATGAAAGTGCAGAAATTAATTAAAAATTTATAAAATTTGAAAAGGAAGCCGGGAAATAATTATTAAATAATTTAATTGATTTTTAGATAAAGCGTCAAAGGCGAAACCGAGCAGTTGGCTTGTTGTGGAGGCAATTAAATTTGAATTTCAGGAATAATTTCTGAACAATAATTAAAATATTTTCGGAGAAATCGTCGAGAAAAGACGATTTCCCACTGGGTCACCTGACTTCCGTAAAAAACAGTTAGCGATAATAAGAGTGTAAATAAAATGACAATTCTGTAATTTGTGTTGAAAATCAATAAATGAGTTTTGTGTTGAGTGTTGATTATTGGATTTAATAGAAGGATACTAGGAGTCAGAGAGTGACTGACTTTTTAAATGACAACCCGACAATTCTTACTTTTCGAATGCAATAATTGTATTTTTGCTGGCTTCGTAATCTATAAAGTTCATTTTCACTATTTCTTCTGTAATAAATTTTGTTTTTAAGTAAGTATGCTTCTTTAAATTTTTGCATAATTTCTGTTTTTATATTTGTTATTATCCTCATCAATTTCTTGTTGCTTGATTAATCGTTGTTCTCGTAGCTAATTTTGTCTTTTTCTACATTGTCAATTATAAAGTTTTGACAAATACTTGCTTATTTGCATATTACTAGTTCCTGAAAAAGTGAAATTCATACAATACATTTTCTTCCTGCAAAACAGTCA
Source organism: Schmidtea polychroa (assembly GCA_959609185.1). Classification (NCBI taxonomy): domain Eukaryota; kingdom Metazoa; phylum Platyhelminthes; order Tricladida; family Dugesiidae; genus Schmidtea; species Schmidtea polychroa. The sequence continues at coordinate 52,407 of CAUHTR010000555.1, read as the reverse complement.
TTTTAGAGATAATTTTGTATCAAAATACATTGAAAATTGAATAAATTAAAATCTAATTAAATATTCTAAAATGTAAAAATCAATATTTTTGAAGATTAAAATAGTCATCTGTAGCAAGTGAAAAGTTAGACGTATAAAATAATTTAAAAATGATTGGAGGACCACAGGAGAGGAAACAAATTGATTAATTAATTAATCTTATTTATTATCGAAGAAAAAGCCTTAGATCGCTGGGATAACCTCAGAGTTGATAGATTTAGTAATCTTATAAACCAATTACGGATATCGCTTCAATATTTATTTGTTTACTTCGAGATATGAACCAGGTAAAACCATATATGTAAAATTTGTATATAACAACTTTGAGATTAAAATATTGCCATAGTACCGGAGAGGAGAAAAACTACAATACATTTAGATTGCGAAAGTGAGCTAAAAATGATTACATCCTTTATGTATCTACCCCAAAGTTGTATAACTAAATTTTAACAAATGTATTTGTTTGCATTTTAATTAATAATGTTATATTTTGATTAATTTTCTACTGAATATGGTGAGCTAGATTGAGAGTTATTTCCTATACAACAATTCTATCTTTTATTGACAAAATTTCAGTATCTGTTCTTTCTTTTCTTTCATGTGTATTATGCTTCTCTCTTGATCCAATTCATGCAAACTTTCATCCTCGCATAACCATTATTTACCACTAACCTACGCTATTAAATATAGTCAACGTTATCTCGGGTACTTTTAGTTTTATTTTCACATTTTAATCATAACAATTTTGTAAATCCTGAAGTGATTCTTAAGTAGATCCATCGAACCATTAGATCCTGTCATTCAGAACTGAAATGAATGTTGAAGTATAAAACTCTGCAAACCATTGCCATACATCCAATCAGTAATATATTTCACAGCGTTATCACTATTTTTTCATGGGACCAAGTTTGAATCCAGTAAAACATTATCAACAACATTTCTAGAGATATCATTAAAACTTATTGTATTTTCTTCCTTTTGATTTAAATTCAAATTACTATCACCTATTTGAATTTCATTAAGTACCTTTCCTTGAGATTTAGATACAAAGCTCCCCTTCACATATATCATCAATGTGTTCAATAATATCTGCTTCTAAATTCATACTACTTAACTTAAATCTCAATAAATAAAATTCGAAAAAGCTTCTAAAATTTTCTACAATTTTATATATAAACATAAATTAATAAAAAATTACGAAATCAGGAAAAAATATTAAGACAAACAAATTTAAATTTAACACAACCCCTATTTCAATTAATTGTTGCTCACCTTCCTCTATTGTCTATGATCAATTCTTACCGCTATCCACGTGCCTCTCTTACAACACTCTGCTTTTCAATTCCTCTTGATTTCAATTCTTCTTTGATGTAGTTTTGGTTAAATATTTTCTCACAGGGTTTTAACATTTTGCCAATTATTGGCGTTGCTATATATTTTTTGAAAATTTCGTCTTTACTATCATTTCACTTTTATTGCATTTCGATCTTAGTATTAATAATTAGTATTAATCATTAAGTAAATTTTTTAACTCTAAATGAAATTGACTATAACAATTTCTTTTGAATATATGTAAGTAATCCAAAACTATAAAACAACTTTATTAAAGTACAGATTTATCAATTGAAAATTTCTTATTCTATTGCCAAAAAATTGAGTTAAAATAAATAATTAATAACCTATATTTTCCTAATAAAGTATTTATATTTTGAAAATACTTAAATTAAATTAGTAATGATTTATAGTCTTTAATCAACAATTAGAATTTTTCGAAGATTTAATATATATTTACATTTGTTTAAAACCTTGTTTCTATAACAACCCATTTACCTTGGTATTTATTACTCATTTAATTACTTTTAATTTGGTTTTTTATTTTCATTTATAAAAAATTACAAATGTTTCGAAATACCTACCAAAGCGGATTCTTGTCTATCTTATATAGTATTGGCAGCAAGCCTCTTCAGATATGGGGGAAAGAAGTATTATTATTATGAAATTAAATATAATAAGCATTTTTTAAGGTTAAAAATGGTCATGTTAAAAGAATCACTGATAACGATATTCAATCATTAGTCCTTGAAGTTATGGGTACAAATGTTAGGTTGGTTTGAAATTTATCCAAAATCCAATATTTAATTATTTTTAGTACAACTTTTCTCAGTTGTCCGGAATCGCCCGATAAAGTGCTTGGTATAAAACTTCCATTTTTAGTCATGATAGTTAAAAATCTGAAAAAGTATTTTACTTTTGAGATTCAAGTAATGTTCTTAACTGACGAGGCTCTTATGAAGTACTATTGTAGATTTTAGATGACAAGAATATTAAGAGAAGATTTCGGGCAAGTAATTATCAAAGCACAACTCGAGTCCAACCGTTCGTGTGTACAATGCCAATGAGGTTGGACGAAGGCTGGAATCAGATACAGTTTAATCTTTCTGATTTTACCCGCAGAGCCTACGGAACAAATTACGTTGAAACTCTTCGAATCCAAGTAAACAATCTTTTTTTTGTAGTAAAGAAACCACTTAACAACAGATAAAATATAATTACTGACCAAATAATATTCATTCATACAACATGAAAGTTTTATTAATTTTTAAATCGAAATAAAATTTATAAAAATGAAAATTTACCTACTTACAAATATTGAGTAGTATATAATAATTATTTTTGAATTCAAACTTATTTCTAGATCCATGCAAACTGCCGAATTAGAAGAGTGTATTTCAGTGACCGACTTTATTCAGAGGATGAACTGCCCGCCGAATTCAAATTATATTTGCCCATTCAAAATAAATCTGGTTTCAATGAACAGCCAGTGGAAAAGGAGCTGAAACGAAATGGCTATTAAATTGCCAAATAAAGTTCTTGAAAACTTGAAATCATTTAAATTTTATTTAATAAATTTTATATTTTTTCTTGTTTTAATCTGTTACTTTTTAAAATTTAATTAATTTATATTTTTGGTTGCATTACAAATTTACTTTTGATTGTTTAAAACAGCATAGAAATTGTTACAATGAATAGTGGAGAATGAATGTTGAGAAAATCAGAAAAGAAAAAAATTCCACACGATATTTTATGCACATTTCAATGTATTGATACGGAATCCGGGTGTAACATACATTTTATCCTCTTTTCTGCAAAGATGATGCGTTTCAGATTTTTGTCGAGTAAGGAAAGGCACCTTTTTATTGTTCTGGTAGTAGAGAAGATGTGGGACACTTGATTCCCATTTCAAATTTTGCGCTTTTCATTATTTTTGGTTATTTTTCGTCTGAAATCGATGTTGACACACCCAACGCGGAAGTAAACCAAATATCAAAGAGCTGTTTACGACGAACATTGAGTTTAGGTTAATTTAAAAAATAAATCAAATTTTATTTTAATTAAATGTAACGGCCACTCGGGCATAAGGGGAGAAAATTTTTGAAGCTGTTGATTTGAGAATCTTCGAACACTGTGCCGTGACTGAAGCGTTAAACGTTTGTAGGATTGATTCTGTTTGATGACTGAGATTCTTCATTGATTGGAGTAATATTAATTTAAAAGTGCTGTTGACTTGATTGTTTGGTAAGTCAACTTTTTTATTATACAACATCATATTAAAATGTTTTATCATCAGTGTATTTTATGCTTAAAAAGCGTTGGCGCACTTTGAATGGTTTACTTGGGAGATTGATCCCTACAGGAGTCACAAAAAATTGACTGGCACTAAACACATTTATGAAAATATTCTCTAAACTATGTACTTATGTTTGGTATTAAATAAACTTCACTTCAGCCAAGTTAAACATTTCTATCATTAAAAACATCGAGTTATAGACAGAAAATAAAAAGGGGATCAAGTGTCCCCGCATCTCTGGTAGCTTCATTGAAATCAAGACATTTACCAACTGATGAAGGAATCTCGTAATTTGCAAGACGATTCAATATTTGTATTATTTTAGTATCCAAAGAAATACTATACAAAATCTATGTTTAAATTCAGCAATACAGCAGTGAAAACCAAATTAGACAATTTTATAAGTATAATTTTGTAGTTTGATGGACTTGTTTGATCAAATCAATTGAAATTTAGATATAAAATCAGTTCAATTTTAGAAATCAAATAATTCTAAACACAATAGATTTACCTATATTTTTACAAGTAAATAGGTAAATGGTTACCCCGTAAAATAGAAAAAAAGCTTAAAATCACATTGCAAGAACTACAATACAGTTAAAATACAAAATTTACACCGCCTTATAGTTAATCATTGTGCGAAAGCTAACTATGATTGGTTAGTATCTTCATATTGATTATATAACAGAGCTAATTTCCAAGTGTTTTAACACTTGTGATCATCACACACTCCAGGCGCAAGTGAACTGTTAAATATCTTAATTCCCCAAGAAACTATCAGTAAACTTATACATTAAATGCCACAACGTGTAACTGGTCCTTTAAAAGCTAAGGAGAAATATACCACATATTAGAGATCGAAATATAATCGTGCTTTATGGAAAAGACTTAGTTTTTTCATGGGTGTCCTATTTACTGATGACAGTGCCCTGTAAATCCAACCCAAGTATATATTTATGAACAAATTCTCATTTTATTTAGTTTAAGTTTGTTTTAATTATCAAATTTAGCTAGAAATTCATCATCTGCATTGATTTCAGCAACATTGTCAAAGTCTGAATTACAATTTTTTGTTTACCGATTATAGAAAACTCAACTTGCAATGTATAACTCGCAAGTTTATTTTTTCAAAAATTTGAAATAATGTGCAACTTATACTTGTAAAAGTACATTATCTTATGTATAAAATTATATAATGTGTATGTTGGGTATTTTGTGTAAGTCGGTATTACTGTCTGACTCCTTTGTGTTCTTTTCAAAATAAATAAACGACCCAACACAAAATCTTTATTTAAGACTGATACAGTTACACTTCAGTTACATTTTTTATTAATTCAACCATACTTGATACAACCTTTTTTGGTCTGCACTTTTCAATAGACTACAAATCTCACGTAGGGATAAATCTTTCAACGGGAGATGTCCCTTTCTGGTACGTTCGATTTAAATTATTCACTTGCTACTAACTTTAACGTTTTCTTTGTCGCTCTTGCTGAATTTCTTGTTTTCTTTTTCTTCAACCAACTGGCAAATTTGGTTTCTTGCCAGTCGCTTTTATACCCATTTTGTAATTGATTTTACTTTGACAAATAAGTCTGGATCTAACGTTCCCCCGGGCTTCCTCTTGTAGCTCTAATTCGCTTTAAGGAAATTGCCCCTTTTCTTTGACAGCTCGCTCCAATTTAATTCTATTCGGCTAATTTAATTGCCTTTCCTAATTTGATGGGTAATTCAGGTTCTCTGAAATCGCTCGGGTTTTCCATTGTCTCAGGTTTCCCATTAGCTCGGGCTCTCCATTAGCTCGGGCTCTCCATTAGCTCGGGCTCTCCATTAGCTCGGGTTTCCCATTAGTTCGGGATCTCCATTAGTTAATTAATTTTTGTTTTTGTAATTTATCTCTTCTAGGGACCCCCATTGATTTTATTTTATGATAGTTGAACTCGTCTTATTATTTAGCATTCGACCTATACCAGTTTCCCCCGGAAAATATTCATTTTAAAATTTTTTTAATTTTAAATTAATATTTTGTACTTTAAATTTTTATTGTGAATTTGGTGTTTTTATTGAATTTTCACCTCATTTTTGTGCCTCTCCTATTGAATCCCAACAGTATATAAAAACAGTTAAAGCACTTTAATAACGTTAAATTGAGCAAAATCTGCAGTAATATTTAACTCAATTATATATTTTATTCCTTTATATTTGTCAACCAGAATCCAGAAAGGAAATAAATTATAAAACCTCCGTAAAGAAATGTAGGCATGAAAAACTCAACTTAAAAGCTTTTCAATATAACAAATTTTTAAATTCTGCAATGTTACAATTTATTTAATTAAATTTTTTGACATAGAATTTAATAATCTATGTAACCAAATGAAATGAAAATTTAATTATTTCTGATTTTTAAATTAGATAATAAATATATAGTAAAATTCATTTAGTAATTGAAATTCAGCGTAAGAAATAACAAATAATTGGAAATTTTTGTAGAAAACAACAATTTTGAAGAAAAATAAATTTGGAAATTTATTTTCCAGTATCAAAAAATTTATTTATTTTTTTACAAATTTAGATTCGTATTTTTCTAAGTTTTCTGCCAAGCTTTATTATTTTAATAGAAATTATAATTTCGTGATAAATTTGTGGTACTAGGACAAAATGTGACGGACAGAATGTCGTGTTCAAAATGTAACATATTATTATTATTATTATTATTATTATTATTATTATTATTATTATTATTATTATTATTATTATTATTATTATTATTATTATTATTATTATTAATATTATTATTATTATTATTATTATTATTATTATTATTATTATTATTATTATTATTATTATTATTATTATTATTATTATTATTATTATTATTATTAATATTATTATTATTATTATTATTATTATTATTATTATTATTATTATTATTATTATTATTATTATTATTATTATTATTATCATTATTATTATTATTATTATTATTATTATTATTATTATTATTATTATTATTATTATTATTATTATTATTATTATTATTATTATTATTATTATTATTATTATTATTATTGTTGAGGTTTGTAAATTAAAATAAATTTAAATGAAATTTAGGTTGAAAATTGAAATAAAAAGTAAGTGAAGAAAACAGACAAATAAAAGTGTGACCATGCACAGAATTGATAGTAAAGGAAAGTATGATGGAAGCAGTATTAGGAAATGGCAAAAGCAGTTACGAAAGGCAAGAATCCGGAAATCGAGAAAAATCAATAAATTGTAAAATCATCGAAATCGAATGGGGAAAACGGGACAGGAATAGATTAGCTAATGGTCAACAAGATGATGATTAGGGATTTATCAGAAAATGGTTAGGAAGGGTCGAAAGGCATTCAAATGAGTAAAAACAGAAAACATTAATTAATTAATTAATTGGCTAATAGAAAACCCGAGATAGTGAGAAACCCGAGCCAATGGAGAACCCGAGAGATGAAGGAAACCCGAGCTGGGTAAACAAGAAGAAAAGTAAGCAGAAGGAAGATTTGGGCCCATTAGCTTGACACAATGATTAATTGGAAAAGAGCAAGGAGAAGATAGTGCGTGCAGAAAGGCCGGACGGGCCATTAATTATCTTTGTTTGTTGGACCATTATGGGTGACAGCCGAAGCAATTATGTGGAAGCGAATGTCAAGTGAGAGATTGACTCGGCAATAACCATTTGTCATCCTGATTTCAAAGAGTATATAAGGAATGGGAAAATCAGAGCAAATCGGTATTTTGCCTCAGCTAGGGTTAGAGGAAATCCAGTTTAGGAACAGGTAAAAACGAATTAAGGAGATTAGGGAGAAGATATAGAATAGGAATACGGAAAGGTGAAAAGAATCAAATCATACAGAAAAAGAGGAAAACGTGGGTCAAGAGAACCTAAAGAAATAAAAGGTGAATATTATCTTTTGTTAAAGCATCAACGCCGTGCTGAGAATCGGCCAAACGTAACTTTGATTATTGATTGTGAAGTGTTGAGAAAAGATTGTAAATTTTGTTATTCCAATATACGTTGGGTAGTTATTGCTTTGATTTAAAGGACACGAGGAGTCAGAAGTTACCGACTTAAATTAACTGAAACCCCAACATTATTATTATTATTATTATTATTATTATTATTATTATTATTATTATTATTATTATTATTATTATTATTATTATTATTATTATTATTATTATTATTATTATTATTATTATTATTATTATTTTCCACCTTGTACTTCAATCTGTTTCGCTTCCCTCCTCTTCATAAGGTATACCTAAGGTATCGTTAATATATCCTAACATATTCAGATAAATATGTACGAATCTAAATATTTCTAAACAGGGTGAATTTATCAGCTCATTTTATCCACAATATTTATACCATGAAATTATGTCCGCGACATTTGTCCAGTAACATTTTGACTAAATAACATTTTGTCCAGCCACCCAATTTGTTATTTAAATTATTGAAAAAAGAAATCCAAAAACCATATTTATGTTTAATACTTTTTACTTTTTCAGGATATTTTAATAAAATTTACATTTTTTTAAAAACCTATATATACATTATAATGTAATTAATGTAATCCGTCAAAAATAACGGCCGTTCTCTGTTTGTTTTTCAGATTTACAATGTTTTTATGTTCTAGCGGCAAATAAATTAAGATATTTAATTCTTTTTTATAAAGCTATTTCTTTAAATTTCATAATGTAAACTACTTAATATTTTTTTAATATTTTTTAACAATTTTTCTTCCTGTACATATATTTTTCATTTATTTGATTACTTGATGGAATGAAAATCATTTTTTATGCTGTGTGTCCTTTTGCATGTTACAGGAAACATTACCATCATGATTACAGACGTTATCAGCTAGATTTTACTTGAATAAAAATTGAATTTTAAAAATCAATGAAATTATTTTGTTGCTCTTTTAAACCATATAAATGATTGAAATTATTCAAAAAATATTTCACAATTGAGTTTTAAAAAACAAAGTCTGTTTCAACATAAATCTACACAGATTCCAAAAAGAACTTGCATTTGATAATTATGCAGGTTCATAATTATTACAGTCATACAGACGTTACCACCAGAATTATGTATTTTTATAAAGTGTTTATTTATTGCAATTTCCTAACCCTCGTTTGATTTCTGTAGACGTGCACTTTTTTATGTTCCTTGTATTGTTAATTTACGATTTTTTCGTTCGCACTAGCTGTATTACTAGATTTATACATCTTCTCGATTTTTCAAAGACTAAAACACATTTTTACTGAATTTGAAAACATAAAATTACGCGGCCAAAGGTTACCTTACCTAACATTTTAATTTCTTATCTGAATATGAAAGCTGATTTTTTTCTACTTTTTTCTACTCAAATAATCGAAATGATTAATTACATCTTTTCAATATTCTTTTTTAATGTCACATCAACTGAATGGTTTTCATTTAATAGGAGAAAAATTTGTTCTATTTTTGAAGATTTTAGTATGATTGGAACTCTTATCTGGCTTGTTCAAGGTATTTATGTTATTAAATTATATTACTATATATTATTTTGTTTGTGCAGGTTATGGCGTATAATAAATTTATAGAGCTCAACCAAAACTTCTCTGAAAGATGTTTAGAGACAGCTAGGATGCTTGTATGTATGTGTGTTATTGTATGAGTGTCTGTTTAACAAAGATAATAAAACAATAATAATAAAAACAATTATTTTTAATATTAAAATTTATATAAAATCAAAAATCAAAATACTTTAAATTGTTGGGTTATTATTGTGAAGTAGGTACCACACCCTAACTCCACGGATTCCTCAATTAAATCAAAACAATGATACCCAACGCATTGTATTTTATTTAATTTCATCACAATTTCTAACAATATTTTCACGAATAATTTTACTTTTATTTGCACTTTAAGAAAATGCTAACGTAGGTATTTCCAAAGGAAAGACGCATTTTCTGTACATTTTTAATTGATTTGATTCACTAGCTCTAACTTCACTCTTTTCCCTTTGTCTATTCTTTGAATAACTCTAGTCTAAAATGTATATTCAACCTACTTGCACTAGCCATTATTGTATCTGCTTTTTATATTAGTTTCCCAACTACAATTTTCGCAAACAAAATAATTAAATTAGAAAAAAACAAAAATTAAATGACATGTATTTTGTTGAAAACAAGACAATTAGGCAGGCGACCTCTCGTCTCTCAGCCAAAGATCATTTTTAGCTAATTCCATATTGAGAAAACAAATCATTTTTATTGATCTTTGAAAAACGATAATCTCATTATTTTCTCATTTATTGCTAGGACTCTCCACATGGCTCGGGTTTCGAGCATAGCTACTAAATTATTTATGTATTTTTAATTAGTTTGTATTTTTTGATTTATTATTTTCTGGGGTCTTCCAATTGATTTTGTAGGAGTTCTTAATTTTAAATTTCCAAATAATTAAAAAAGGAATATTGAAAATTCAAAATCAAGAAATCATCGAATTAAAATTTGAAAATCGGGTTAAATGTAAATGAGATGATGGGAAAGATCATGCCAAGAACGGATTCATCAAAATATGTTCAGAAAGAGTCGTACAAAACAGGAAATCGCTAATTAATTAAGGAAAACCCGAGTTAAGTTAACAGAAAGAAAAGTAAAAAAAGTGGATTCTGGAAAACCATTATCATGACAACATGAGTAATGGGAAAACGGGAAAGAGATTATTGCTAGGGAGACGTACCGTGGGGCAATTAATTATTTCTTTCAAAGAAGAAAAGATGAAAAATGCCGCGAGGCAAAGCTTGTCAAAAGGAGACAATATAGTTGAAATACCATTAATCAAGGTGATTATTTTAACTATATAAGGGAGCTCAAATTCAGAAACAATCGGCATTTGGCCTCAGGCTGGGGAAGAAGAAATCGATAGTAGGCTTAAAAGGAAAAATTAACGATAGAAGATAGAACTAGCGGAAAGGGAAATAAAGAAATCAAGTTTAGTCAAAGGAGTAAATAAAAGAGGTGATTATTATTGCAGAACGTGCAGACCCAGAGCGGTTACAGCGAGACTTATCGAATAGTCAGAATAGGCATTGTATTGCTATTCGGAGTTTTGTAAACTGTAGTTTATACGAATTTGATTAGAAATATACGTTGAGTGATGTTTATCTAATTGTTTTTACAGAACACGTGGAGTCGGAAACACCGACGTTACTAATTCACTAATTAAAAACTCAACAATTTGATATAATTTTATTTGTATTTGTCTTATTGATTGCCATCAAAAATATCTGTTTCTCCCAAAATACATCAATTTCAAATTTTTTTCAAATGGTCAATTTCTCAGATTTCAATTAAGAGAATTTCAAAGATTTCAAATGCAGCAATTACAGAGACATTGGTTGCAGAACGAAGAACATACAGTAGCTGGTTCCTCTAGAAAGTAAATGAAGGAAAAAAATTTCTATTCTTTGATGAAACAGGTTTCCAAGTAACAATGAGGAAACATTATGGAAGATCAAAAAAAGGGAAGAAGGCCATTGAAATAGCTCCAGGAATCAAATCAAGAAATAAAACCGTTATGGCTTGTATGTGGAAAGGCGGGCTAATCCATTATGCAGCTTTAAATACAGCTGGAAATCGAGTTTCTTGTTTGGAATTCATGGAAACACTATGTGAAATTTTAACTTTTGAAAACTTAACGAATGTGACAATAGTTATGGATAATGTCTCATTTCATAAGTGTAGTGAAATTTCAACCTTTATTGAATCGAAAGGACACCAAATCAAGTTTCTACCACCCTATAGTCCATTTTTCAATCCCATTGAATTCATGTTTTCTCAATGGAAAGGTATTGTAAGATCACGAAAACCAAATACTGATGTCGAGCTTTTGAGAATTATCGATGATTTTAAAAACATCCTAACGGTAGAAACAATGCGAAAATTATGTGAGGCATGTTACAAACAATATTATAAAATGTTTGGGTGGTATAAATGTATTCGAGGAATAAATATTTTCATTTTAACTTTATTTATTTACCGAATCTTGTTGGTTTATCGTTAATATACATTTTACTCGTGTTTACAAAAATGAATTCAAAATAAATATTTTTATAAATATTCATTAATTAAAAAAAATATTCATAAATTAAAAAAAAACACTCATCAATTAAAAAAATTCTATTTAAACTAAAAACCCTATATGTATTTTTTACTAAACGCTATGTATTTTTTTCTAAGTAAATATTTACAAAATGCTAAGTATTATATCAATTATATAAGTAAAAAAATAGAATTCATTAGGTATTTAATTATTGGATGTGGCTATTTAAACATACAGTATGTATACGCAATTGGCTATTTATACATACTGTATGTATATGCAATTGGCTATTTATACATACAGTATGTATACGCGATTGGCTATTTATACATACTGTATGTATAAGAAATTGGCTATTTATAACCTCCTGTGTAGTTGACCTAACAGTATCTAAAATAGATATATATGTACATTGAATAGATAATCGAAGTGTTAAATTGAAAATGACTTATAAAAGTTGAAAAAAAATGAAAACCTAAAATTCAAAACAAAAATTAAGTCTAAAGGACATCCGAAGAAAAAAACTAAACAGATTCAGTTTTACAAGAAGCAAATTAAAACAGGGAATAAAAAATAAAATAAGCACCTAAGTATACTGTTTATGTCTAATTTTTATCTATTTTATTGTTTTGCTTTTTACGTATATTGTAACAATAAACATTAAATAAATAAAACGATATTTTTCTATAATTATGTAGTTTTTATTAAAATATTAATATCAATAAACTTTTTGGTTAGTTAGTACGTTATACGTAACTACAAATAGCCAATTTCTTATACATACAGTATGTATAAATAGCCAATTGTGTATGTATAAATGGCCAATTGCGTATACATACAGTATGTATAAATAGCCAATTGCGTATACATACAGTATGTATAAATAGCCAATTGCGTATACATACAGTATGTATAAATAGCCAATTGCGTATACATACAGTATGTATAAATAGCCGATTGCGTATACATACTGTATGTATAAATAGCCACATCCTTAATTATTTTATTATAGGTAATATTTTTAATTTTTATAAGTAAAAAAATACAAAAACTAAGTAAAACAATGAAAAATTCATAAGAATAAACAAAAAGTGACACAATAAAAAAATCCATAAAATTACAAAGACTATTTCACAAAGACTATTATAAAAATATTTGAAATTATTGTTTTAATAAGGCTTTTTTAGCTTTAGTTGGTCTTCCTCTTGGTAGTTTACTTCCAATAGAAGTATTCTTAGCTACTGCCGGTACTTTGCAATATTTAAGTCTGATTGAAATGCCGACAACATGCTTGCAAATAAATTTTTTTTAAAATGCTGGACAATTGCACTGACCGTCGGCCCAATTGGCTTCATCGTTTGTTAAATTAATGCGCCAGACAGTAAAAGCTCGCTTCGTAAATTGATCGAATGTTGTCCAGCGCATTTTTTCAACTTTGTCAATGTCTTCTTGAGTTATAGTTGCGTCACTAGCTGAAACATAGTAGTTTGTCGACTGTTCTTGGGGCACCGAAAGAATTGCTTTGCTTTCTTTAGCCCATTGATAAGACTGTGTCCATAATGCTGTGTCGATTGATTGTTTTGTAATAAACTCCTTCAGACTTCGAGGATATGCTAGTGACCACTTTTTAATAATATCTAAAGCTTATTTGCTAAATCTAGATAATGGCGTGCGCTCTCTAATAGTTTCTTCGTCTTTAAGAACTCGATTATTTGACTCTAGATTATTGTTAGTACTTGGCGTGAAGGGCATGTATCCTTCATACCAAGTATTGTGTGTCGTAAGCCACATCATATTCATATAGTCTAAAAACTCAGTCGCTTTTTATGTCTCGATTTTTAACAAATAGAGAACTTGCTTTTTCAAAAATGACTTGGCTTTGTGACAATTGAAGTTGATCTACATCTTCAATTAATTCGTTTTGATCTTCTTTAGCTACTAAAGACTCGATTTTTTTGACACAATGTCTACGCATATGTGCCCAACACATTACAATTTCATTTTTATTAAAAACTTGTGAATAAGCTTTACGTATAGCGTTAGAAGCATCAGAAATCAATACACGAGGATTGAATAATGATGCATTTATTTTTTTCAAGCCAGTATTGATACTTGAAAAAATAAAATTAAAATCAGCAGTTTTTTCATTGGTACATATACCTAAGCCAAACGAATGAAAATGCCTATCTAAATCGGCTGTACCAATGATTAAAATTGGATAGCCCTGCCAAACCAGTTTATAAGTTGCATCAGCATTTAAAATTGTTGATGCTGAGGCTAGCTTAAGTAATCTTATTGTACTTATAAAAAATCTAAATTTAGAGCCGTGGTTTTCTTCATTTTCATCGCTTTCTTCATTACTCTCTTCACACTCATATTCATCGGCATAAATTATTTTATAATTGACTACAAAGGCTTCATCTTCTAACTCTGGTATAGAAGATGATGATTGAAGCCAATTTTCAAGCTCACCTAAACTTATTACTGGTGGCTCGTAAACTTCATTTCTAATTTTGTTTAATTGATTTCTTAATTGTATAGTAGTAGGAACAGGCTTTATACCTCGTTCATGAAAGATTTCTAACATTCTCTTAGGTTTTATTTTAAGCTTAAACAAATCTTTAATTAGTTCTTTAGCTTCGTTAGATATTACAGATTTAGACATGTTTTCTTCATGCTTATGCTCAGCTTCTGCCCTAAAAAGAATAACTTCGTCTGATCTTGAGTCGTAAAGTAAATGTAATGCAGAATCACATTGCTTGCCTTTAAATTTAACTTGATTGCATCGATAGTAAACTTTTTTACCATCTTCAGTTTTGTTGGATTCTTTGATTGCATTTTTTGCTTCTTCAGCACTTTTAAATACTTTTTCATGAGTCCAAACTTTGGACACTTTTTTGGCTCGTGGTTTCTTTAAACTTGTAACTTCAACATCAAACTCAAGATCAGACTGATAATCTTCAACTTCTGCAAAATTATTAGCCATTATAAGTTCAGTACTTGTTTTAATTTTGTTTATAATAAATAAATAAACAAAATGATTAGAGTTCTAAGACTTTACGTAGAAAAACATACCACTTTATTGAAAGTTTGTAATAAATGTCGAAAAAAATAAGATCTAAGAACATCTTAGAAAAAATTAAGATTTATTGATGGATTTTATTAATTGACATCTCGTTTTTTTATTTTACTTATAACTTGTTTTCTTGACTTGGCATTTATTTATTTTACATAGTTTTTAATTTATTACTTAGCGAATGTATTAAATATCTAGAATTAATTAATTAACATAGAAGTGTTTTACTCTACTGATACTGTGTATTTATCTACATAGAAAGTGTTTATAAAATACATAGCGTTTAGTAAAAAATACATAGCGAATAAATAGTACTCATATATATATATATATATATATATATATATATATATATATATATATATATATATATATATATATATATATATATATATATATATATAATATATATATATATATATATATATATATATATATATATATATATCAGGGGCGGCTCAAGAAATTTGTCTAAGTCGAGCGCCCTAGGCAAACATTTATGAAACGCCTACCCTAAAGAATGTCAACTGAAACATAACGTTTCAATCTATATAATCTAACCAAACCAAACTTTGCCTAACCTAACCTGACCAACCTTGACTAATTTGCAACGTTTGATGAGGCTAGCTTATATAGTTTAGGGGACATGGCCACATTTGTATTTTAAAATTCTACAAAAAAACATTCTTTGATTTTATAATTCTAAGAAATGCATACAAATCCTTGCGAGACGTCACCAAATTTGTGCTAGAATACAGGTAAATTCAAACATTATTTGAAGATAAATTTATTATAAGAAAATGTTAAATCATCAAGCGCATATTTTAATAAATAATTTTTTTTAATTAATTTATATTCAAGAAATAATTTATAAAAATATTTTTACGCCTTACAAAATTGAGCGCCCTAGGCGGTGGCCTTCTCCACCTATATGGAAGAGCCGTCCCTGTATATATATATATATATATATATAAACATTATTTATGCAAATAATCATGTATAATTAGCCCATAAAAATGAGCAATAGATATCATATAAAAACATTTTGAAGGACTGGAGGTCGCAAAAAGTATTATGTGGCCTGTGACTATAAAAAGATAAAGAATCACTGATTTAAGAAATATTTATTTTATTATATTACAAAAAATATAAAAATTCAGG
Source organism: Schmidtea polychroa (assembly GCA_959609185.1). Lineage (NCBI taxonomy): Eukaryota > Metazoa > Platyhelminthes > Tricladida > Dugesiidae > Schmidtea > Schmidtea polychroa. The sequence goes on along the minus strand of CAUHTR010000555.1, from coordinate 36,375 downwards.
ATAAATAAAAATTCCAAAATTGAAACTAAAGTTTTTAATTTTACTATAAAACGCTTTATACATAATTTTAAATTCTAAATGAAAAAACTTATTTTTTGATTTTTAGACAAATAAAACACTAAAATATATTTTAATAAAAAATAATACATTAAAAATTGTAAACTATCTTTTAAAAATTAATCCGTGAATATACATAAATAAATATATTTTTCTTCTAAATAAATCATGTAAATGAAAAAAGAAATGATTTTTAATTACTCTGTGACATCTCATAAGTGAAATGGAGTCAAAGCTATTTTATTCTAATCACTCTTTTTTGTCTGCAATTGATTTATATAACTTTCACAATAATGAAGGTCCCTTGGTTCCCATTGTTTTGTGAACATTTTGAAACTATTCAACGTATTGCAGCCTTCATTTGCTCCAGCAAGAGCGCCAACTAGAACGGGACAGAAATTGAAAGAACCAGCTAGAACAATGCTAGCATCAAGTGCTGCGGGTAAGGATCGGAAGTTTTGAACACAATAAATTGATGCTTTGATCACATCTACACAATAACTGCCTCTACTTAGGTTATTCGTGCACCTCTCTTCTAACCCTTCAAGAATGGCATTTTTCACAGGGAAACAAAAGCTCATCTGTAAAATAAAAGCACACTAATAAATATATGCAAGAAAAGTAAATTAATTTTATTATATTGATAAAATTATTTTTGAAATTGACAGAAAAATATTCCAAGGTTGAAAATGTTGAAATTTCTCTAGGGATAAATTTAAAAATTTTTAAAATTTTAAAAATTTAAAATCATTCTTTATTCATTATAATTAATTTTTTTATCTCATGTTAACAAATTTATTTCAATACTTCATTATATACAATTTTTTTAGACTCTTGTTGATCAACAGAGGTGATGAACAATGTTGACAAATTATTTGATCTTCACATTTCCACATATCAATATCAGATTAATAATTAGTCAATATGAGAAAAAAATTTTAAATTTTAAAATTAAATAAAATGTCAAAAGTGTTAGGATTTATATGTAATAATATAGTTTATGTACTATAAAATTAGGTACATAAAAATTTTAAAATAGTTTTGTAAAATATACTAATTTTATACAGATATATTTTTCATTTTTTAATAAAATCAAATCTGAATAATATACGTCTAATTAATTTCTTTTCAAAAGTAAAATTTAGATTTATAAAATGCTGAAAACTACAGGTGTGAGTAATGTGTATAGGGATAATACAGATCAAGACTGAAATCATAAAGATTATATTTGATTATTTTACTTTTGATATTTAGTTTATTATTCGATGTCTTGCTTTACATATGATTTTCATTTTAATATAATTTTCGTTTCTCCCATCTGACAATACTTTTTCCGAGGACTTCGTGATTCACCTTGCATTTCGTTTAATTTTGTTTTCTCTTTTGTCTTTTCTTAAACACATTTTTATTGACTCTGCTATTTTTCTCACATCTTCAATTTCTTTTTCTCACTTTTTGATTCTCAAAATTCTGGAACAAGCCATCCTTTATTTCAGTGTTTCTCAGACTTTTCTCGCTCGCGGCATACTCAAAAATTTAAAAAAGCTCGCGGCACACCTGCCCAAAAATCAAATATTTTTACAAATTTTTTGATTTTCCAATGATATATAAAAAAGCTACTTTTTAGTCACTACTAATTAAATATGATTACAAGAGATTTTTATAAGGTAATAAAGACAACTCTTTGTAATTTTGATCCACAGAAGCGACTTTTTCATAGTTAAAAGATTGATATAGTTTTTGTAAATTTTTTTCATTACTAAATTTTTGGGGAAAAAAGTCTCGTGGCACACCTGGCTCAACATCGCGGAACACCGTTTGAGAAACACTACTTTATTTTATACACATTCCCCTGATCATTTTATTCAATAATTATTGAATTTTATTATTTAGGTATCCTCAACATATATATTAACGTGATAAAACAAAATGGTACGGTTAAAATGAATAAAAAAATAACGAACTAAACTGAAAGATAACAAAGAAAAATGCATTTTATTAAATACACGTGACTTTAGATAGACTAATTGTTATTAGAAAATTTAAGAGATATTTAAGATTAGGATATTTAAGAGGATGACAGTTATCTTTAATTTTAATTATTGACAAAAAATCTATGGAATTAATATATTCAAGAGTCATCGATAACTTGCCTCGTAACAACAATGTAATCGAGGGTTGGAAAAATGCTTTCAATAATGTCGTTGGTTTTGCTCATCCGTTCGTAACAAAATTAACTCAAAAACTACAACACGAGCAACATTTCACTCAACGTCATTGTCGTCAACTTGAGCTAGATGCAACAAGGGAAAAAAGAGGAAAGAATATGTACGCATAAATGAAGCACTTCGCACCATAGTAGTCGATTATAACAACTGAGATTCGGTTACATATTTGGAAGATATTGTGCACTTGGTCAATAAAAATGTTGTCTGATAGCAACTTTATAAACTTAAACCATTGTAACTTAAAACTTATTTATTCATTTTATAATTTATATATTTTTATTTGACTAGTGTAGATTTTCTATTGTTTTTTATTATTATTAAACTACAGACGTAAAGAACTAGATAATAATGCTAAATAAAGGCAACTTATTTACTTACTTTTCTAATCATTAATCTATTCCTTCAAATTTTTACTATATCTGTTGGGGCAATAATTAACTAACTACTTTTAAAAAAAACCTTTTAATTTTTCTACTTTTAATAGTCTCATAAAAGCCAAATTCTTAAAGAAATTCGTCTTTATTGAATGTACTCCTCCATGCATTGAATTTACCGGGAGCCGCTCTAAAGCTTTAAAGAACTAAGGTTGAAGGATCCTGACCTGCATGAAAGATTCTGAAATATTTAAATTTATCAATTGTTTGAGTAATTTCAGGTAATTAATAACTGAAATTTATGAAAGTATTTCTAGTAAATTATTAAATTTTGTATTTACAGCATGGATAAGTTCTCGACGTGCTGCTATATGAATATCAATGTGCACGAAAAAATGGAAAACGCGTTAAACCTTGGTTTGGTTAGAATTATTGGATTACCAAACTCAGTAAAGGTATTGTAACCGTCACGGAACATCTCAAACTTGTCATCTTTCGTCCGAAAATGACATTGTAGTTACTACTAACGATGGGGCCGCTGTTATGATTAAATATGGAACAGAGTGTTCGGTATAAATTTGACTGTTTTCAACCCTGCCGTTTATAGTTTTTTATTTCAAAAATGTAAAAATATGTTCAAAATATCGATAGTGATGTTACAGTTCATTTTGGCAACAATGAGGGTAAGGAGTTTGGTGATGAAATAGGAAAATATTCAAATTAACCGAAATCTTAAACTAAGTGCGGGTATTGTAAAATATTTCAAAGGTACGTAATGAGATCTTACAAAAAAGTTTATATTCTACTCGTTCATGGACCGCATCCAATACCGCATGTTAGGCATACTCATTTTACGCTTAAGAAACCAATTGTAGAAACATTAAAATAATTAACAGCAGCGAATTTAATTCAAGCCATCCAACCTTCTAGGTTTCTATACTAGGCAGGGTAGAAGCTAATTTAATAATTGCCAAAGGAGCAGTTACTTTTTTGTTGAAATAACTTGATGCCATCACGGTAAGAAATATTTGAACTTCAAGGAAATATCAGAGTAACGTTGCTTTCAAGTCAGAACCCAGGGTTATCCTCTTTCTAATCTTGTTTTCTCCAACAAAAGTACCAACGAATGAAGATTTAAATACCCAAATCTATCAAAGTCAGCAGATCAAGATCACGGAGAAAGAAGTTCCAATAATTCGAATTATATAAAATGGGATTGCAATATTATGAAATAAATTCTATGATAAATGAAGTGGCTAAAGAAGGGGTAGTGAAACATTTTAGTTCTCCCAGAAATGAATTTGCTATTTATTTGCTATTTTCTTCCATCTATCTAACCATCCATTAGTGGCCACAAAATTTATGACGGATAGATCTCTAGCAAATGCTTCAGCTTTGACACGCAGTATTTCACCGCTGATGCTAATATTGGTGGCTAAAGCACCCACAAACCATTTATACAATGCTTTATATCTTCAGCTACATCTTCAGCTCTGCTATGCCGTTTTCTTTTTCTATTGCTGTTTAAGTTTACAACATCAGATAATGCACTTTTGTTTTTATAAATTTTGCTCACTGTTGATGAATCAATGTTGAATTTCTTAGCAACAGCTGCATACGTTTGTTTTGGTGGTCCATCACAAGCTGATATAATATCCAATTTTTGTTTTACAGTTAATTCTGTTCGTTTATGCTCTGTCATTTTTGATTTAGCCCTTGTAAGAAATTATAAATTACATACATGTGCATTAAAACAACAATCACTTTAATCTCAAAAAAATTAAGAAAACTTATTAAAATTTACCTCTTTTCAGGGACGGCTCTACCATATAGGCGAATTAGGCGGCCGCCTAGGGCACAAAAATATTTTTCTAAATTATTTCTCGAATATATAAAAAAATTATTTACTACCAAATTGCATATATCTAATATTCTTACATTATTAAACAGATAAGCTTAGCGGTTTAGTAAATACTAAATTTTACTGGCGAGAAAACGTTGTGATAATCAGTATCGCTAATTTTCCTCAGATTATAGGGTATACTCTGTTTTCCTGCACGGCTGCACTGTGCAAGGCGAGTAAAACCGTAATTTTTATCTGGTGTTGCCATACAACACAATCTGTGTTTGTGATTATTGTAATTTGTAAATCTGCAATAAGTTGAAATTATAAAAATGATGTATCTACTGACAACGTGATACGTTTATGTTGACATCAATTTCAAACAACCTCGACATCTCGGATTTAGTGAAAGATTTTGGAAAAATGAAGGAAAGAAAAGTGAATTTTTAATGAAAATTATTATGATATCTTTAATTTTTCTCTTTCACAATTGTCACTCCTATATTATTTTGTACTATTATTTATGTATTTTGAAATGGACAAATTTTTTATTTCACTCAATAAAAATTTATTATGAAATATCTACTCGTTGAATTAAGAAATTTAAATTATTAAAACATAATGTTTCAGTTGGCATTCTTTAAGGTAGGCGCTTCGTAAAAATTCGCCTAGGGCGCTAGGCTTGGACAAAATTTCTTGAGCCGCCCCTGCCTCTGTTTATATCAAAACCCTGTAGATTTTGGTTGCTTCCAATAAATATATGTATTTTAAATTAAAATTATCAAGTTTCAGTTTTTTTTAAACTTCTTTTGTGTGAACTTTGATAAAAAAGATTATAAAAAAATTCATAAAAAATCATGATATTAAGCGAATTTGAAATATCAAAACCAAAAAATATTCATGATAATAAGCGGAAAATGGATATTATGCAAGATGACATTAACCGAGTAAAAATGTATTGATTTAATAGTGTTTGGCAAAGTGGATTTTGGATTTTAGTGATATTAAACGGGTCTTGATAATAACCGAGATGATATTAAACGGGTTCACCTGTATAAGAAAATCAGCAAGAAAACCACAAATCTCTACAAATTATACGACGCAATTTTAACTAAACGGCTAACATCAACCGAATCAGAAAGAATTCTCAATTTCAGCAAAAATAGCGATCATTCACGGAATTGTCTGGTATTTCTAAAATATTACCGAATCAACCATCCTGAATCGATCATTGAATAATACAGTCATACATTAATAACTAAATATGAAATATTAACATTTTTTAGATATTTTTTTGGTTTTAGAAGAATTTTGTAAAATTATTCTCATTTCATTTCTTTCGTGTACGTTTAAAAATACAGTAATTTAAAAAACTTGGGTCCCAATGTACTTTTGCTTATTTATATTATTGGTTTTAAATATTTTCTTGTTTAAATATTGAATGAAATTTATCATGTGGGAGTTATACAGTTTCATTCATTATTTCCTCTATTTTTCTGCAAATGTATCTCAATATATTCATTTAAAATGTTTTAAATCATAATAAAACAGCATTTTACATCGTTCAGATATTAATAAATATACACCATAATAAATAAAAAATAATATTTGGTGGCAAGTGTCTCAAATGCATATATTGCATAAGATTACTCACATTTCAACGACCAGATGTCTGTAACCCACTCCATTACGTCAAATATTGTGTTGTGGAGTGCACGTGTTTCACTCAAGATTTTGCTTGTTTATACACCCAGTTGTTTTGTGTTGGTATGGTTAATTATTTTTCTCTCACCTTCACAATTCCTATAATAAAGTTATTAAATTTCGGAACAATAAATTTCTACACACAGATAAGTTTGTGTGTTCCTATACTATAAATTTATTGATTTTTTTAAATTATAGAAGTTACTAAATTTCGGAATTAGGTGTAATATAATTTAAATGAATATTAAAAAGTATGTACATTTGAAAACTATTCAATTAATTTACTATGAATTTTATTTTCTTTATGTCGCAAATAATTATGTATTTTTTTATGCCTCGATTTACACGAATTTCTGGAACCTATCCCTTTACTTTGTATGAACTCGAAGTCTCTATTTACACAGATGTTTATTTTCTGGAAACTATCTATCATTTTTTATATGAATTTAGAAGTCTCGATTTAAGCGGTTTCGATTTGCGCGTTAGTTTCTTGGAACGTATCTACCCTGTAAATCAAGGGATTGGTAGTAATTTAAAAACACCAATTAAGTATATTGCTATATAACATTGCTATATATTTCGACCGTTTGCCAGTCTTCTCTAGGTTAGGAATCGTATTAATAATAACTAAATGAAAATAAGAATATTCAAAGAAATTAATCAATAATAATAAGGCAGTTTATTTGTATTGAAAAAAATAAGTGTAGCCCACTGCAACAATTACATAATCAAAAAAGCAAAAAAAAGAGTTCCAACAATTTTTAATCCCTTTCCCCTTACTATACCGTTTTTGAGTTAGCTTATTCAACGGAAGGAAAAATACTATCAGAATGTAATATATAGAAAAGTGACCCATACTGGTCCTTTAGTGAATATAAATTTAAGCGATGTACTGTGAGAGGATTAGTTTTTCTTGCATGGTATTTATCATACACGTTTATCAATTCAGTGAAAAGTGTTGATTCTCTTGTCGTGTTGCTTCTTAAAAATAGATATTCTAAATCTTTTCTTGAGCACATGTCAAAAGAGACTGTTAATAAATGAACATTGAATGCTCATGATCCTTCCACAAGTTTATCTGGAGGTTATGATCTTATTGATGTTGAAGTTAATACGTTGTCAAGTTTGGAAGGTGAAAAAACTCGATTTAAGCACACTTTTTGTATTACCTTATTCTGAGGGTTTCAGAGAATTCAAGCATAAGAATTCGATCAAATTCATTTGAAAAAGGCAGTGCCGAAAATTCGTGAATATCAAAAACATCGATATATTTACTGATTTATAGTCAAGCTTTTAATAAATACAATGGCAATTGAAAAGAAATCAGTGGTGAAATTTAAAAATAAAAGTTCTTATAATATATTTCATCTGTCTTTATCAAAACATTCTAATATTCATAAAATATGGATGTTTAAGTAATTTACAAAAGAAATGATTGTAATACTTTGATCCATTATAAAAACAGAGTGGAATGAAGTCTGTGAAACATTTGTGTCTATATTTCATATATTATGTGATGTAAATGTAATTGATTGGAAATTCATTACTGTTATATCTATTCGACTAGCTTTTATTATTATTATTATTAATGTTCAGGCTGTTTATGTATCATTTATTGTGTATTAAATATGAGGAAATCTGTAGGACCCAGCCGAGTCACCTTAAAGAAAAAAAACAGTTTCTGGACAGCTGGGGTGATTGTGTGTTAGTGTAAATATTCTTATACAGTAATAATAAATATCAAATTAATCAAAATACTAACGAAATATATCAAATTATTCTTTAAAACGTTTATTCGATAACGACAATAAGAAAAAACCTCTTTTATGAATTTTGAAAGTTCCTAGATTTTCTGGGGAATGGTTGAGGATGGAAGATTACTGCAATCTTCTTTACTAGTATATAGTTTTAGTAATTTAGATTCCGGAAGTATGGGTAGTAATAAGAGATTACTGCAATCTTCTTTACTGGTATAATTTATATTTCAGAAGGATGGATGGATGTTTTTTGATCAAATTCCGGCTTATACCAGTTGCTAAATTTGTTGGAATTAGTTTTTGTTTTGAAGTCTGTTCGTATAGAAATTTATTGCTTATTAATGATTATTTTATTTTTTAAATTCCCTATAGTAATCTAATACATAAAGATGAAAGTTTGTTTGTTTGTTTGTTTTCTATAGAATTCCCCACCGTTGGACTTATGGTGCTGAAATTTTGCACGTAGCCCTCATTTGACTCAGGACAGGTAATATGCTTTGTCTCAACCCCAGGTGACTACCCCTAGGATGCTCTTAGTCAGTTTTTTTGTCTGTCCGGTCAGCAATTTACCATATAAATAATAATTTATTATATGCTTGCTACTTGCAGTTGAAAGTAATATAATTTAGTCAAAAGTTTTCAAAGCAGAATTCAAACATGGAGAATTTGAATTTTATTTGATTAGTGAACCAGTTTGCAATTGGAAAAATATTGCCAGTTAAATTGGAGTGAGTTTTCGATTTTACAAATTGAAATTTATTTTGAAAGCTTTTCTTATTGTGAATTAAACATGGAATTGAAGCTGTTATAAAATTAATACTGGGACGTAATAACATCATTAAACAAAAAATGAATTTAAATGAATTATTATAATAAATGTAAACTGGGGCGAAGCCGGGTACAACATCTAGTTTATTATATAGCATGGCAATATATAATTCTATATAGTTTTATTACGCTTTTTGGACTGCAATCTAATACACATTGCAAATCCCAATTGAACATTCAAAACTAAAAAATATAACTGTACATTACAAACAAAAAATTATCCGCATCTGGAAAAACCTATTGAAGTTACCCACAATAAGTTTCCCTCTATGATATTAAATGGCCACGATGCCTTGTTTTATATTGCCGTAAATTTTTGTTAACTAGCTATAACCGTCAAAATGACGGATTTTTCATGTTTAATTTCAGCTTTAGATAATAAGTTATTTTTGTGTCCTAGTAGTATGTATATCAAAACACATGATCCTCTTCTAAAAAACTATTTTTATATGCAAAATCTTTATATACAACACATGAAAACCTTTATATAAAATAATCAATATAAAATAATAATTAATTAGCATTAATATACCTAACATTTAAATAGCATTACACCTATACATTTAGGCTTACCACCCGTTCGGTTTTCGCACGAACAGTTCGGTAATCAAATGAATTGTTCGTTGTTCGTTTGGCACCCAGACCGAACGTTAAAATGTTCGGTTATTGTATCAATTAATTAAATTCCATGTAAAAAAATAAAAAAAAATTAATTAAAATTAAAATATTAATGCCACTACCTGTTTGTTAATCAAGTTAAAGTTAAGTTTTTGTAACGAGTTTTCTTCAATTTGTCTGAAGGGTAAATATTGTGTTTTTAAAAATTTTCAGTAGGTTAACCTAATATTAATATTTAAATAAACATTATAGATACACTTATTATAAAATTGATTTTTTTTTTAAATTATTATTTTTTTTAATTGGTTTGAGTGTTTGTATATCGATCGATAAAATGGTGGTAACCTTACATACATTGTTACATAAAAATGATGTGTTTTTAGACGACAATTTTAAAATTAGCTTCTTCTGAAATATTAATTTCACTCTTTCCAGTCAAATTAATTTTCCCACGGTTATTTCTTCGTCTCATATTTAATTTAGTGGAATTTCAAGAATCTATGTGAGAATTTGTTTTGATTTGGCCCACCTATCTCAGGAACCACAAATCGGAAAGAAATAATGTTGGTGTCGTCTTCGTCTTGTGTTAAGGCAAAAAGGAAATTGGCAAGAATTTTTACCAAGATGGATGGAAAGGATGAAAAAAATTGTTGTACAATTCAACAAAAGATTAAATAAATTTATCTTCACAATTTTCACCATACTAATTTTGATATTAATGAGAATCTTTCATTAAGAAATATTTTATTTAATAAATATCTACTAATTATTTCATAGACAAAATATGAAAAAAAATAAAATTCAATGTAATAGATGTTAATTTCGTTCGTGATAAAACAGCTTCAGATAGCCTAATCATGCGTTAAATAATATGCTTAATTATATAAGTTGACAAAATTCTTTGGTAAAAAATATTTATTTATTTATTTATTTATAAATTCGAGTTTTGACGAAATAATTAAGAAATAATTGTATTTTAAAAATTATTATATTATTAGTTAAATTTTGTACTAAAAATATATTTCATTTATTTTCAGTTTTGATTAAAAATATTAAATATTTTTTTATTATAGTCAACACAAATCTTCGTAATTACATTTATCAAGCGTTATAAAATAAAATAATTATCAAATAATACAGGGTACAAGTAGAGCCGAAAATTTGTGTTAAGTTTAATGAAAACAGTTTTAATGTGATTAAAAAAAAGAATTTTAATGATATTATATATGTGTATATATATATATATATATATATATATTTACAAGTGAATTTCGATTTTTCGACATCCATGTCGATCATCAATGTCAAAAATAAATTAATTATATTCGACGGTTCGAAATTTTAATTTAAAACCATTTCATTCGGGAATGAATAAAAATTTAAAAAAATATTGAGCTCTAGAGAACAAGCTAACCCATATAAAGAGTTGAGTTTAGATGCGCATATTAGATGTGAATCTCTACTTTTATTATTCATAGCTCGCTCATTTTTCTGTTTAATATCTTTACATCTTAATAGTCTCCAGTACAACTATCCCGATTATCAATAATTTTAAATATAATGACTGGCAAGTACTCAAAAAATGTTACTGAAAGCCACAAGTACAAGTTCAAATTTTAAATTATGAAGCGTCTCGTTTTTATGGGTCAATAAAATATTATTATTAAAACCGCTCGATGGTTCATCATCATGGTATCTGATGACTCGCTAAGGTCAATAAAGTACATATGACTTATCATTTTTAAAGGAAGACGATGACTCATCAAGGTCATTAAAGTGCATATGACTCATCAATTTTTAAACAAAGATATTATTATTATTATTTTGAAAGTTCTTCTTCTTCTTCTTCTTATTATTATTATTATTATTATTATTATTATTATTATTATTATTATTATTATTATTATTATTATTATTATTCAAAGTAATGTTTTCAAAGTTATTTTCAAAGTTCTTCTTCTTTTTCTTCTTTTTCTTCTTTTTCTTCTTCTTTTTCTTCTTCTTTTTCTTCTTCTTTTTCTTCTTTTTCTTCTTCTTTTTCTTCTTCTTCTTCTTCTTCTTCTTCTTCTTCTTATTATTTGCAAATATTCATAAAACTTAATTTCTACGTCAATTTCATGATTTTCAACATTTTCATCATTTGCATGAAAATTCAATATTTTCATGATTTTCATAATTATTAATATTTTCATGGATTTTTAACATTTTCAATATTTTCATTATTATTTCAGGAACATTTTCATCAAATATTTTTCAATGTATTATTTTCAAAGTTTCAAAATTATTATTATTATTATTATTATTATTTGCGAAGTTCTTATTATTTTATTTTCGATGTTTTATTATTATTTACTTAAATATTCATAAAACTTAATTTCTGCATCAATTTATGATTTTCAATATTTGATGATTATTTTCAGGAACATTTTCATAATTTTCTATATTTTCATGATTTTTAACATTTTCATAATTTTCATGATTTTCAATATTTTCATGATTATTTTCTTCAAAATTTACAAACTACTATTCGCAAGAAATGAAAACTTTTTGCGAGGAAAACATTCATGGTAAACATTTAGAAATGGTTTACCAATATTTAAAAACCATTCGTCCTACTAGTTTAGAGTCCGAGAGAGCCTTTTCAGCCACAGAACTAAGGTTAAGAATAAGGTCTAGGTTAGCGGACGAAAGTTTAGATACATTGTGTTTTTTAAAATCCTATTTTAATACAAAAAATATTGTAAATAAATTCATTCTATTTTTTCCAGTTTCTTTTTATAAAATATTTTGATTTAATAAACGTAATGTAATGATTTGAATGCATGTATTGTAATAATGTAATAATTAGTTTTAATAAATTGTTTGACCTCCTCATTGTTATTCAATTTTATCGATTAATAAAAGATTTTCAAAAAAATTGTATTGTGTATCTTTTAAAAAATTTAATAAGTTTAATGATTATGAAAGTAATTAACAATTAACTAACGTAAATTATCAAATTAATTAATTATTAATAACCAATAGTTAACAAATTAACGATAAATGAAACAATTGGGAGAATTAATAATAGAAGTTGAATAAAAGAAGAGGGTATTACCGGTAAAAACCGGTAATACCGTCGATAGAAAAATTTTTTCGGTAATACCGGTATTGCAAAATTCGGTATTTTTGGAATCCCTATACACCCGTTTTATACTTTCATGACAGAAAAACGAGCTCTCCAATGTTTGGACGATAAAAGGTATTGGTTCAATTCTAATGAAAGCTATGCCTACGGTCACTATAAGATTCGTCAAATGCATATTGCAACTGCTATGTCTAGAAATGAATGCAAATCGAAACAACCACTTTAACAATTAAATTTATGTGAATAATAAAATATATATTGTGAATTATTTGACTTAGTTAAGTAAAATGTGTTTTATCATTTAATTATTCATTTGTCCAATTAATTTAGATAATTAGTTTCAAGTAAGAAATATTATTTTCGTGTTTATTTTATTTATTTATTTATTTTTTCTTTCCGGAAAAATTAATATCCGGTTTATCTAAAATTAACTCAGCGTTATGTTATAATAATTAATAATTAAAATTTTGATCAAATTGAAATATTCTTGTTATAATTTTTGTTCTTGGTATAATAAATAAAATGTAAATGTAAAACAAATAAAAAATAGATAAATAAATAAATAAAAACTAAATAATAATAATAATAATAATAATAATAATAATAATAATAAATAAAATTAAATAAAATTAAATATTAATTATAAAAAATAAGGAGAAAAAAAGTAATAATAATAATAATAATATTAATTATAATTAAAAATTTATTAAGATTTAAATCGAAGAAAATGATTCGATTGGTCTATATTTGATCTTGATATTCCATGACCTTGAAAGTGTCCATGAGTCCTCATTATATACTACTGATAAAGCATGCTAGTGTTTGATGATTATTGATTTCTTCAAGAAAAGATTGGCATCAATTGTAAACTGAGTAGGAAGTAATCAGAATACAAGGCTCTGAAAAATTTCACATTTTGTAATATAGTTAAAAGTTCTATAGTGTAGGATAATGTAATTTATAGTTATATTCCAGTTGTACCAAAAATATATGAAGCACGTTTGAAGTAGAATCCGTGAAAATGCCAGTTCTTGAAAAATGAAGTTAGGATTAAAGGGAATATAATTATCAAAGATGGCATTAAAAAGATCAGGAAGAAGTATAAGCAATAAGAGAATTTTATCAGGTAAGATGTCTAAATAAATCACGAAGTGTTTAAAGGCTTGTACGTTAGTACCGAAAATTTATTCAAGATTACTCAAAACATGCCAAGATTTTAGACAACTTTAGAGGAAAAAATAACAAATTGAAATAGAGGCACAAAGAGGCACAAATATCCGTTAAACACCCGCATTTTTAGAAGCCAGTCCCATTAGACATATACGCTAGTTTTTATGGGATTGCAATGGAAAGCAATTAAAAATTGATATATTTTTTCCTGTTGATGTCAGTGAATCTGTCGAAATATATTATAAATGTGATGCTCTATTTGCGATGTTTAATAATTATATAAATATATAATTTAAAATAAAGTGTTTGATATTTTCTCGCTCAAAATATTGTTGAAGTAAAAGACCTTCTTTGTTTGAATATAATAATAAAATTTTGAAAAGTTTTTAAATTGTTGGATACAGTCAATACTAGGGGTTCACAGCTTAACAAAAATAGCACTTGAAAGTTAAATTGATGGCAAAGATTTAGTATGTATAATTAAAATGTCCCATTTAATTATTCTTTATCAGCTAAGTCTTGTATATATTTCAATTAATATATGGAAAAATATCCCATTTTACTATTAATTATTTCGGCTCTCTCAGAAAAACAGGCAATTCTACCGGAAATTATGTCTTGATGATTTGTGAGATTAATTTACGTGTCAGCTGAGAGCTTTCCAAAATTGTTAATGAATTTAATTTCAACAATAAATGAAATTAATTAATTAATTAGTTCGCTTATTCTTGCCCTTCTTAGAGACTGTTGGTTATTTTAAAATTAGTTTATTCATCTTAAACTTTTGATTTGCAACTGGTCACCATTTTTCCTTCTCGCAGAAAGATATTAATTTCTAATTTCTGAATATTTAATATTAACATTTATTCATTTCCATACATTTTGTGTAATCTCAACAAGCTTGACATTTGTGTTAATTTTGGTTCTTGAAATTCTTATCCATAAGAACTGTAACAAATTCATACAGGTAAATAGAAAAAAAATAAAAAGAGATTTTTTTATATAATATTTAATTGTATTACAACTATATTATTAAAATGAATTGTATATTCACTTTAAGATTTATATATTCATGCTTTATAAAATATTAACTATCGTTGTTTTATTGAAGCCATAACAATGTTGTTAACAGCACTGATATAATTAATACTTGAATATTCAATTTAGTAAAACAAAAGTTTTCATAACAAAAAATAAAGGCCTTAAGTCTTCACTACTAAACACGCAAACAGCGAAAACTAGTCTTATGAGAAACATATAAAAACATATCCCATCAGCGACATCTATAAGAGTTCACGATGGCGTCTAAGGGAAATGAGGAGGATATGATTAAGGTGTATTAGAAATTTATTAAATTAACAATTAACATTGTTTTATATTGAAACAAAACAGTGTTGAAAATATAAAGCAAAATATTGTTCGATAGTCTAAAAAAAAGGATGACAAAAAAAACAGTTTAATCATTATTGTTTTTACAGCCAACATTATAAATAATAAAATTTTATTTAAAGGTTTCATGCTTATTTTACTGCTCTCCCTTTCCTTAAGGTTTGATAGCATTTTTTAAATGAATTTATAACAAAATCTTTAATTTTACGCCCGATATGTTACAGTAGAAAGTGACGTTTAATAAAAAGAGGTAAAACCTGAGTAATATGATATTGAGGTTGTCTGGATTGGCGAGAAATAAAATTTTAATGCACGGAAAATTATGTTCAAAGCAATTAAAAAAGCAATTAAAGTCAGCTAAATTCAAAAAGAAATTAATTAAAAATGGGAAAATAAATATTTCTTGGGGCAAAGGATATGGATAAGTGGCAAATGAAATGATAGATACGAATAAAAAATAGAAATTAATTAATTAATTGGTGAAAGCAATTATGTCATTAGGAAAGCATAACTCTTGAGCTTGACAGGCTGATGTCTAACTTTAACTTAGGGAAGTTTAAGAAGCAAATTAAATTAAATTGTTTATCTTTAAGATATTTGAGTTGAATTAACTTTATATAAAAATGGAAACACAAGCAAATTGCCATTACAGACCATGAAAATGTGCTGCAAAGACGACTTTCGATAATATTAATTTAGTGTTACAAAGGTTGGTGAGTGTTTGACAAATTTAAAAAGAGGAATGTTCGCGCCTGCAAATTTGTCTTCTTTTTGTTTTTTTTTGTTTTCTTTTCTACACTTAGAAGTATAAAATCTCAAAAGCCATCTATTCCCATCGATGTCCTTAGAGCGCATTTCTTATACTTTCCTTTCTATTTACTTATTACTTAAATACTTAACCGTATTAGTGCAAATTTAATACTGCTTATAATATTGTTTACAAACAATATTCACTTAAGGTCTGTAAGGATTTTGATGGTTAATAATGCATAAAATTGTTTAAATGAATTTTCTTAGTTGAATAAAAATATGCTTTATTTGAATTTTGTGAAGCGTCATAATTTTATTTATTTACCGTACAATATTACAAACTGTCTTTTAATTATTTTGGAATTCATATGTAAAATTTATAATTAACAGTAACAGGACAGATTTGTTAATGGAAAATAGACAATATTTATATAAAAATGAGTTAAAATTAGATAACTAAAAAACAAGTGAAGTTAAATAAAATTTTGTAAAAATAAATTTCTACTTTGTTTTAATTTTTCAAGATATAATTAAATGTTTTTTTAATTTTTCATAAAAATGATATCAAATAAATTAGAATTTTTTCAAAAGATTCATTCTTGAAATAAAATCATAATTTATTCTATTTTGAATTATTTTAATCCATCTTTGAATTTCTCCAGTCAGATCTTAATATGAAACTAATTTTCTTAATTCCATTATCTTCACATCTAAAACTAGACATTTTACTATTAATTTCAAAATTTTCTTTAATTCCTTTCCAAATCTGCAAAGATAAGTTAATTCTATTTTTAAAATTTAACTACCTCAACGAAAATTTTGCAAGAAACCTTTGAGATGTCAATATTTTTGTAGATTTTTAAGAAAATTTCATTAGCTGTTAATAATAAAATTTATTTTAATTTTATTAAATTTTTACATAATCAATTTTATTTCAAAAACAAAAGGAAATTTAGAGAAATTCTCTTAATTTTTTTATATTATTAAATTGGTTCAAAATGAAAGTTTTATTGTATATATAATAATAGTAAAAATTTGATGATAAAATGTATATATGGGGAATTGGAAAAGTTCATGTCCGATTTCCATAACAGGGAGAAGCATACAGTTTTGACTGTGCTGATGTTTTTTTTTATAAATATATTATTAACTGTAAATATTATTAATATATTATTAATGTAAATGCGTTGTCAGTCAACATAATTTTAAAAAACAAAATTTATTTAAATTAATTTGTGTGATGGAAATTGAAAAGTTACATTTTAGTAATGTTATGTTATATGAATTTAAAAGAGAAGTGAGTGTTGGAAAATGTGTTTTTTTAATTTTATCATAAATTCTTTCAATTCTTGTTTCCAAATAATAAAATTGTCATTTGAACCAGTCTAGAAGAGATGTTGAGTGGGCAAAAGTTAATATTAGATTTTCACTGAACTCTCACATTGTACATTACAGAATATGAGTAAAATGGAAATAAATAATTATTTATAACCATCATCTAAAAATGTAAATGATAATCCTTTTTTATAAAAGAGTAAAAGTGGCATTGGAAGGATTAAACTTCTCTGGACAAAGGAATCATTGAACCTTGTGGACATCCAAATTTTTATTCAATGATGTCAATTTTTTAAGCAGAATTAAACAAATTATTAATATAAAATAAATTTTGTTTTAATAATTTAATTATCAAAAAACAAATTTCTAATATTTATTTGATGATTTGTGAAGCATAAAATATTGTTTCCATTAATTCAAAATTAATTAATTAGTGATTATCTCTCAATTTTGATTAAGCATTGAATTTTATCCAATAGAAATTCCATTTCCAAATTTGTTTCCTAATTACAGTTCCTGATGGATTACTGGAATTTTACATGACCAATTTTCCAATTAATTTTTTTCCGATTTGTTTTGATATTCAGTTAATTAACGATTGTTTAACTTTTACAATAAAAGTATATTTAGCTAGTTTGTTTGAAAATATGTCATTTTATCATCATTTATTTTATTATTGTTTTATGCGATTTTCTGCCTTTTTATATTTTTATATTTTTCTAGCTCAGAAAAATAGTAAAAAACATTTAATTTATTGGAAATAAAATTTAACAGAAAAATTATTTTGAAAATTAATTTATAATGGGATTTTCTGTACATTTTTGTGAAAGCTAAATAACTATCAGAAATACATCATTTACCATATTAAGTAACACAAGTTTCGGTTTGCGTGTGCGTGTTTGCAATGCACAAATACCCAAATTGAGATCGATTTGCAAAAGCTAAGTGAAGGAGCGGAGAAACAAATATCGAACTAGTAAAATAAATATTTTTTATGACTTTATTTCTTTTAATTTAATTTATATTTATATTTTTTATATTTAATTTTTAGTGTTATATATTTCTTTACAATATACGTTTAGTATCACTATAATTATATTATTTATGTTTACATATAAGAATAATGGTAATAACTCACTATCTTTCAATTTTTCACTCCAAAATGTCTATAGTGTATCTTAATCTAATATGGAGATATATAATTTTACATGTGGCCCTAGGAGTTATGATGCATTTCCAAAGTGGTCCACACGATCATTTGGTTGGCCAACCCTGTTCTAAGTGATGAAAGAAAATTTCCCTTTAAATTTTACAACGGATTTGTCGACACATATTTTCGCCAGGAATGAAATCTTTCAAATATTTTGTTCCGAGTGTAATTGTCTTCAAGTGTAGTACTCAAACAATTTTGGTGAACTTGTCTCATGTAAAAATATTAGGAAAAAAGGAATTCTATTATTTCAATCCATCGACCAATATTGTGCGATATTTTCAAATAACATGGGTCCCATATTAAGAATGACCGCTATGAATTTCAGGAATTCTTGTGTGGTTACTTCTTTCCAGTTTATTCACATAGACTTTTTCGAGAATTCTTTGTCTTTGAATTTATTATCTGCATATTTATTTGTTTTAGTCACAATTGAAACAATTAGCTGGTCGGTATAAAATAATTGAAAGAAATGCAACGGTTCCTTGACATTTGCCCTAACTTGGGGACCTGCAGATTTTTCACCACTTCTAAATTGTAATCTTTGAGGTATTTCTGTAGATTTCGTGACATTCTCCAATTCAGAATTATCTTCCTTTTTTGTAACATCTGGATCAGAAGAACCTTCACTTTCTTCACTTTTGCATTCTATTATTCTAATTTCTTTTCTTCTTGTATTAATTATTACATTACTCTCTTCACTGCTGTCGTCTTGATCATTATTTTCTTTGTTTTCATTCTGAATATTATCAATCGATCTAAACATTGCCAAATCAAACTCATCTTTGCTGCTACAAATTTCATCCTTTGATTCTATTTTTATCACCCTATAAGCGAATAAATCTGATATAGTGCAATAAAAAAGTTCACAATACACTTACAATCCCTTTCAATACCGAGAAAGTATTAAAAAAAGGTATAATTCACAAAAATATTAATGGTACTTATTAATGCTTTCACTTAATAGATCTCCTAAATACTTTTGTTACGCTTTTTTATAGAAATAAATGCAAATAAATTCTAACGGAGATTTACACAACAAAATTACTTGTTTTGGAAACAAATACCGCTAATGCAATTTACATGATACAATTTACTCATACAATGGAAACGAAAATTAGTAATGCTTGCACATAATAATAATTAGTGATGGCGCCTATCAAGCGCCGTTCTAGTTGAAGTATACACCAAACACCACTGAGAACCGTTTCCTATAATATAACAAAAAAATCAATTATCTTACATTATAGAAACATACATACTTACTTTGATTTCACGTTGATGTTATCATTTATAGCTCAGTGAGATACATCTTATACTAGGATGGCGCTTGAGAATGAAGTGTAAAGGCTTAAACGCAGTTTAATTCATTATACATTTATTATGTATATTATATATTAACACCTAATTACTTAACGACGTAAAGATATGGTAAAATGGCCTTTGAGTTTTCTTTCAATTTTACTATCTTATGTCATGGAACTTCTTAGATTACATTCATAATCAAAGACAACTTTTCTACAAGACTTTTCTGGAGTTTATTCGAAGAGGAAAATACCGGAAGTTAAAGAATATGTGGCATTTGTGACCTATATGTGTCAGGTTAGGCTGCCAGCACCCAGTAGTATTAACTTACCCTAGCTCATCTATCCTTACAGTAAACTAGTAATTTTTGTCGTGATTACTGTACTTATTAAATAAATATCAAAAGTTCATTCATATCAAAATTAGGTGAATTTATATATTTTATTATTTATTAGTGAATAAGGTCGCGTAATAATCTTACGAGTAATTAACTGCTCTTCTGACTAATAATACCATTTTGCGCATAATGCTTTCTATATATAATTAATATGCATGATTTGAAATTATTAATTATTAAATAAAAATTAGTTCAACAAAATATAATATACCTTCCTTGCTACCTCTCGAGCACTTTTTTCAAAATCCTGACCTTTGATGAGTAAAGATAAAAGTAAAACCACGGAAATACAGGCAGATTGTGCAATTTCCGATTTATGAGTTATCTGGCATTCTGTTCTAATGCAACGAATTAATTGTTCTTCGGAAAGTTTATTTGATAGTAAAGCTAATGGCAAACTACGGTATACTGGGTCAATATCTGTTGTAAATCCTTTATAGTCTTCATCAATTTTTTCTGCATAAATATAGATATCATTCAATGATTTGATTGTTTCCATATTGAGATTTTTTGTTCCATTTAAATCCTTTGAAATCCTAGTTGATTAAATAAACATAAATCTCTTGTTATTAAATACAAATAGAGAAACAGATTTCCGCTCAAGAATCAAATGATATTTTCAAAGGCTATTTTGCTTTCATTAGAATTATTACATGGCAATAACAACAACAATAACAAAAATATAATAATAATAATAATAATAATAATAATAATAATATATATATATATATATATATATATATATATATATATATATATATATATATAGAAATTTATACGATTTTATTTGCTGCAAAAGGCTTAAATCATCACTTTTTTGTTTTAAATAATAATAATATCTAAATACATAATGTTTTATGTAACAATGTATTATTAAAACGCAATTAAAAGGTTAAAAATGGTTACTAATTAATATCATGTGTTTTGATGCATACATTTCTATTATGTAAAAATAACTACCGTATTAGCCCGAATATAACGCGACATTTTTTAACATTTTATTTTGATTAAATAATCGACTCGCGCTAAATTCGGGGTTTAAGTAATGTAATTTAAATAACGACACTAATTTTAATTTTTTTATGAATATTTTTTTCTAAAAATCTTTATAAAAATGTTGGTGTCGCGTTAAATTCTGGGTCACGTTATATTGGGGCTAATACGGTAATTATCTAAAGGTGAAATTTAAAAATAAAAATGGCCGTCATTTTGACGAGTTATTGATAGTAATAATATTAATGATAAACAATGATGATAATTATAATTTTCAGGAAGCATTAATAAAAACCTTTATTTGAGAACATATTATTTAATTAAAATAAAAAATAAGTTATTTATAAAATAAATAAAATTTACATAGAATCTCAATATAAAGTCGATTTTTGATTTGTTTTAATCTGATTATATTTATTAAATTAGGAATTTCGAAATGAAATTTCCAAACATGATATATATCTTTCAATTTAAATTCTCATATTTATGTCTTCATTATTAATTACCTCGAAATAACAAATTATTTCAGTTGTATTGATTTTATGAATTCTTTTAAGCAAAAATATCAAATCGTATTTTCTCTTTAAAAAGTTTGATATTTATAACGTTAACTTAATGGGATTCTGAACGAATTGATTTCTAAGATTCTGTACAGTCTGTAGATAATTACAAAGTATGTTCTTCTTCCTACTGACTATATTCTAGAAAAATACAGTGTATGTTGTAGTCAATTTCAGCAGAAAAATAGTTAGCAAACGCTAGTAACCAACCATACGGCAACCTTGAACATGTCGTTGCTGTCAGTCCACGGTACATAATAATACTGTTGAATTTTAAAATGCTTAACATTAGTAAGCCAGACAGTTAATTTTCATTTTAAAAATAAATAAATAAATAAATAAATATATATAATAATTGGTAGTTTATTTAGGTTTTCATAATTTATAAAATATTTAATAATAATTATTTGGAATCTGTTACAAATAAAATAAGCATAACTAAAATTCAGAGTGAAAATATGAATAAATAATACAAAGAAAAATCAAGATACATTAAAATAAAACAACTCTTGATTGCCCTTGTGTTGCAATTGTCAACATTCATTATATTGTTTCCTATAGACAAGTATATCAACTTGCAATGATTTGAAAATTGTTGAAAAATAAATTCGTTTGTGATATTTTTATTGTGAGTTATGGTAATTTTCCCTTTACTAAAGCACACACATATATACAAAAAACAAGTGAGGATAAGATAGCTTTGAAAGAAAAGAAATTTATACGATTTTAATGAAACTGCGGAAATTTAATTATGTAAATGGAAATGTGTTCAAAAAGATCTTTTCTGATTTCATTCAGCAATTTCTATGATAATTAATAGCATCCAAAATTCCAGAAATAAATTTATTACATAAAACATAATTTAAACATCTAGGTAAACATTCAAAGAATTTAGTTTTAATAACACCAAAAGTGTATATTTTTAGATAATAATAATAATAATAATAATAATAATAATAATAATAATAATAATAATAATAATAATAATAATAATAATAATAATAATAATAATAATAATAATAATAATAATAATATAATAATAATAATAATATTAATAATAAAATTAATAATAATAATAATAATAATAATAATAATAATAATAATAGTAATAATAATAATAATAATAAAATGTATAAAATGATGATTTCTTGGTAGCAGCATTTATTATTTAAAACAATAAAATGATAATAATAATAATAATAATAATAATAATAATAATAATAATAATAATAATAATAATAATAATAATAATAATAATAATAATAATAATAATAATAATAATAATAATAATAATAAGAAGAAGAAGAAGAAGAAGAAGAAGAAGAAGAAGAAGAAGAAGAAGAAGTAGGAGAAGAAGAAGAAGAAGAAGAATTAATATTATAATAAATTCATTAAATAAAACTGATCTATGAATAAGATCATTGAAATAATTACTTTTAAAAGTTTTCTTTTAAAACTCATAAGAAAACTGCTTTAAATTTCCGGATATTGCTATCTAATGGCAATTTTTTAGATAAACATTTGTAAAACTGATTTGAAGAACAAATTTATTTTGAGTGATTTTCAATGTAAAATAATATAAACAATTTGTTTTAGATATTTTTTACTAATTCACATTATAATAATAATGATTCCAATTGTTTATAATCATATACTAATATTATTATCAAAATTTGGATTTACGAAAAATTAAATAATATTTATGTATAATATAAGAAAGTTTCCAATGAATAAGCAACTAATTATTAAGATAAACATAAAATATTTAATAAGTTTAACTAATATTTTCATTAAAACAACAGAAAAGTGTAAATAGTGAAACATAGTATCCCATTTGTTTTAATGAAGAAATTGTATAATTTCTAAAATATTCAAAATAATTCAAAAAATGAAATAATCTGATTTTAATGGTGTTTTTATTAAAAGGAAATAAGTTTAATCGTATTTGATCTTCAAAGATCTTATGGTATATATAATAAACGTTTTGTGAAATATTTTTCTATCTAAAAATGTTAAGAAAAGAACAGTACATATCATTTAATATCTTTTTAGTGTCGACTAGTGGTTCATGGTGGACACTTATGATTATTCTAGGACTTGGGATGCAATAAATCATGCATATATTTCCAAAAAAATAATCTAAAAAATAAACGGTTAATTATAAATAAAATGCCAAATTATTTATTGTGAAGAATCGCTTGCTCATTATTTTCATAAATAAAATAAAAAAACAAAACCATTAATTGTAATGAAATTTAAGGAAATAAAAATGCTTTAAGTTGTGGTCATTCTTTTTTAGATGCCTTTTCAGATTTTATAGACATTTTGGAATTGTCTTGAGTGATTCCACCAGGAACCAGAAGTTCTATATTAAGTTCAATATTAGGTATTTTAAAGCTTTCGACTTTAGATCTAATCTTTCTAACTGTTTATTTTCAGTTTCTTTAACATTTTCTCCGCACTTGAGTTATTAAAACGGAAATAAAGTGTTTTTAATTTGTTGACAATATTTGATATATCAGAGAACCAATCAAAATTATTTATTGATAAAAAAAATAAATTTTAACATTTGCAGCATCAGCTAAATTTTAATTCATTATAATAAGGTTTTTTTTGAAACCAAATATATTTTATGAATAAAATTAGATGAAGACTTAAAATGAAATATAAATGTAGTTAATATATAATAAGCCTGGTTAATCATTTAAACTTAAAGAACAGCCAAAGGTTTAGATTACCTTTGGTTAAACAAAAAAATCCTACTTTTTATGATGAGTAGATTTATTATAAACAGTTTAATTGGTAAATAATAAATTTAGACAAAGCATAAAGGTACATCTGCATTGGACTACCCTTGTAGCATTGCTAATGATATAATTTTTATAATAATTTATTAGATTTATGAAATATTTGAGTAAATTAGCTTCAGATTTATAACTTGTATAATTTCAGTATTTTAATGATTTGTTTTTTTAAAGAAATGTGGATTATCACGTAGTTTATGGCTAGTATTTAATTGAGCATTAATAGTAAATTGAATGAGCTTTAATATAATAAAGATTTAGCATTAATTTAATAACATTATAGAAATTATTTTTGAGCATTAAATTATTTAAAGGACTACATTAATTAAAATTAAAAAATACATTTTTGTCAATTTAAGAAAAAACATTAGACAAAAAAAGACCATTATTTAATATTATTTTGAAATTGAAAAATCACAGATCATTATTTATAAAATTTTCATTGTCATTGTCTTAGTAAAGCTGTGTTAGCTTTCGAAGATCGTCCTTTCTTGCGCTTGGTTCCAATATCGACATTTTTTTGCCTCTGGTGGTGGTTTGTGATATTTTAATCTGATCGCCTTACCAACCACATGTTTGCAAATGTAGTGCTTTAGAAATGCAGGATAGGTACAAATAATTGTCTTCTATATTTCTCCATTGTTTGGTAAGGATATACACCAAATGCCGACTTGTGTAGCTCGGAAGGTCTCGAAAGTATTTAATCGACCATTTTCGTAGCGTTTTAAATCTTTATTTAAGATTCTAACAGTTTTGCCTGATGGTACATAATATTTTGTAGTCTCTATATCAGTATTTGGTATTGAAATCACTTCATCTGTCCAATGTGAAAGTTGAATAGTTGTTTGTTGTCTTTGGTTTTGTCTTTCTTTTCTTCTGTATCGCTTGAACGATGTGCTGCGAGTTGTAATTGAGCCATTTAAGACTCTGAATTTGAATTTTTTTAGTAATATTAATAAATATAAACAACTATCATTTTAAAAAATTTAATGCTCATTCAATTTAATTTATGCTAAATTTCTTTAATTCTCATTTAAAAAAAATTAATGCTCATTTTAATATAATTAATGCTTGTTTAAATATATCAATCAGTAAGTTCAACGAAACATCTTAAAAGCTAAATAGTTATTTTTTTAAAATAATTTAAAAGTTTAATAATCTATTATTTTTCCAAAAAAGTATTAAAATGAAGTTTTTGACAAATCTGTTAATTTTAAAACATTTCAAACCCATCTGATATGAATAATTTAACAATAAATATAAATGAATTTAAAGATAAAATAAAAAAATTTATAAAATTGAAATTTAAAAAATTTAATTTAAATTCTGATTAGGAAAATCTTTTTCAATTATCAGAAAATGAAAATAATTTATAGAATAATCTCACATTAATTCCTAAACAAATTTTAGGATTAAAACAAGTTTTCCTAGCAGATATTTGTGCGAAGTTTTTATAATTTTTATAACGTACATTGTATTTATTTCAACGTAAAAATTAATTGAAAACAAAACCTTTTGAAAAGTTTACAATATTTTCTTTATTTTGATTTTTTTTAATTCTTATTTTTTTCATTTTACTTTCGAAATATTGATATTTGTTTTTGTTATTTCACGTCAAATTATACTAATAAACAATTTATGTTGGTATAGACTCTATATTATAGAGAATAAAATTTAGTCCAGACATGTAAAAATAAAAGTTTTGAAAAGTTTTGCAAGAAAACAATTAAAATATTTTTGGAATATTTTAAATATAAAAAATTATTTTTGAGAAAATTCACTATTAAATTCATAATATTTTTTTAAACTAGCGATACAAGAATAAACCATGAGATTCTTATGTTGACCGATAAGGGTAACTGGTACAAACGCAGAGTGACAAAAGGGATTATATTACAAGATTAACAATACTAACAAAATATAAAAGGTTTTCGTTTCAAAAACCAAAGTAATATAATGAATTTTAAAAATAATTTGAGTTAATAAGAATTTTGACAGGAATTTAATTGTAACCTGACTCCACGACGTGGAGTCCACGTGTTCTTATTCAAAACAGCAAGACCCAATACAACTAAGTTTTATTTTCAAAATAGTAGCTTTTAACCAATCAAATTCACTTTTTTCAAATCTACAACCAATAATGTAATTTATATGCTCACCTTAATAAATAACTATAATTTGCTTTTACAGGTTGGTATTCCTTAGGGACTCTCACCACAAACTACATTTCAATAATTTGTAAATCTTAAAGATAGTTTTATGGGTATGTTTAAGGATGTTGTGTAATTGTTATAACTAAATTAAATGTGTTGTGGGAGAAACTATAGGACCCAAAAGAGTAACTCAATAACAAATGTCAGGACAATTGGGGTGTATGTTATGTAAGTAATATATATTAAAATGCAATAAAATTCAGCAAAATAATATTAATGACAACCTTTAGTAATATATAAAAAAAATAAACGCACTTTATATTTTCAGTTTTCGGATTTTGCTTTTGAGGTTCTTTTAATACAAATATATTTATGGAAAGATGAACTGTTAATTTTTGTGGCTGCATAAAATTTAGATTGGAGTTTACTTTTTATTTCTTCTGGCACAGTTGTAAGGGATTAAATAATGACCGTCGGATAAAATCCAAAATCATATATCAAATCTTATATTAATTTGTATTAATTTTTTTTTGTATTCTCTATGGTAAGTTGGTAGGGTACTTACCATCGAGAATTAATTTAATAAGTTAACTTTAATAAAATAATAACAATAACAATAAATCTGGGGGGGGGGAGATAACCAAATCATATTGTATTGTCTTGAAAACTCTCAGTTGTTTAAAATTATTATATTCATGACATTTTTTTATATTGCACTCGTTCATTTCTTTTTCTTGTGAAAATATTGATTTTTCAAATTTTTAATTAATATTTCACATTAAATTTGCTTTTCTAATTTAAAAAATTTTTATAATACAATTTTAAAACATATATTTTCATATTTTGGATATTTTATCCCCAAATTATTTACTATTAATTTTTTCGCATTATTTATTAATAAAATTATAATAGTAATAATGTAACAAATGTAGTAATAATATATTATTAACATATTGAACGCTGCAATGCTAAAAAAACAAATGTATTGTGCATCGTATACGATTTGCACGGCGTTCAACGTGTTAATGAAACAATAAATTTTATTTTTTTACTGCACAAAAAACATTATTGTGATTGTTGTCTTTTCTATAGTTGCCTTTCTAAGGGTCTACTAAAATTAAATAACAATAATTAAAAAATTTAATAAAATTAACTATCTAAATTAATAGTAAATAAAACAGTAATTAAAAATATCAAGAACATTGGCCTTTGTAATCAAAATATAAAACATCTACAAATTATCATTGAGTGTAAAAAATATTTTTCTTTGAATTTCTTATAAAAACAATAATTTCAGAATTCCGCCAACTTTAAATTGAGAATTCTAAATCAAGCGGAATGAAAATTTATGCATGAAATGCTTAAAATTTGTATACATCTAGAAAAACATTATTAATAAAAATACATACATTTAGGAAAAAACACGAATATAAACACGTAATTTTTTAGTTTATAAATTAATAGAAAATATTTTGCTGATCTCTAGCATTGTTAAAATGATTTTTAAAAATACGAAAAGAATTTTAATAGGTGGTGATTCGTCATAAAATCCCCAACAGTTTTACTTCATCAAAACGATCTCGTCATGAAGGAGTTCACAGAAACATACCAAACAAATCGGCCCATTTCATGAGGGCTTTCATATGAGTTTCTCAGAACACTTTCTCCATAATTACTCACATATTTGCAGCACTTGAATTGACGAATTTAAAATTTCATATATGTTATCTGTTGTCACATTTACAGTTGTAAAAGGTTTAGGTAGGCTTAAAAATTTTATATTTTTCGTATAAAATGAATTTATTATTTAATTAATTAGAATTTAGGCAATTAATCTGTCTTTAACTTTTCATTGACTTGAAATTTTTATATTAATTTTAAACGTTTAGTACCTTGTCATTAATTGACTATGAAAAATATTATATTTTGATTTTGCAAATTTTTACCGAGACAATAGAGAAACTAAAAGTTGTTCCGAGAAATACGTAAATGTAATGAGCAAATTTAATTAAACGTAGCAATATTCTTTTCTAAAATAATATTTTTTGGATAATTTTAAAAGTTTAAATATAATTGATTATTGAAAATTATTTTTAAAAAAAATTAATTGTTTAAAATTTTTATTTATAATTTAAAATTTATAGATTTTATAATTTGTTTATATATTATCAATATAGTATAGTTATTCATCCGTCGTGAATGTAGGTAACCTGATGATGATAGTGATTCTATCGAAATATATAGTGAAAAAAATCTATTATAAGTTAGTTTTTTATCCTACCTAAATTTGATAGTAAGACTGTAGAAGTATATATTTTCTAATTAAATTATTTCCATTTATTTTATTGTTGATTTTGTTGGGTTATTGGGTTGGTGATAAAATCAAAATTCTTACTCTGACTTCAAGCATGTCTTTGACTGACTCACAATTAACAATTAACACTAGAAACTTTATTGAATATCACAAATATTTTTACAATGATACAATTGGCTCAAGAATCTGACTATTGATTATACAGTGCTTATTACAACACTATGGTGATGAATAGCACACGCGTGTAACCTTGATTTAACTTGGAATTTACTCCCCTAACTTTTCTCTGTTATCAACTACTTCTCTTTAATTTCCTCTGCTTCAATTCTATTCAAATTCTACAAATAAATTAGAATATTATATCTCCAAATTATTTCCCAAGTTTTCTCAAACTTGTTCTTTCAATTTGTTCTCTCAATTGTTCTGTAAATCGTTCTCTTACCTCTCTCACTTGTTCTCATAATTCTTTCTAAATTGTTCAATATATTGTTTTGCCTGCTTCTGCTGTGCTTCCTACTTTTATACCTCGTCAATTTGTAGCACTTCAGTTTATCTTCAATTTCCCATTTTTCTCCAACATAATTTTCTAACTTTTCCCTGCAACCGAGTTATCTTTGACAGCTGTCAAGATATTTTCTAATTTTCCCTTTTGCGACTCCGGCCTGTTTTCTTTTTGTTCCCATTATCTCTGACAAGCTGCCGAGATAAGAATATTGTTGTTTTTCCTATTTTCCCGATTTCGAAATTTCTTTTCTTTTTTTTACTAATTAATTAGTACTTACCTTTGTTTTTGTTTTAATGCCTGATTTCTTTTATTTCATTCCTCTTTCTCATTTCTTTTTGCTTCCGTTTTATTTTCTGAGTTCTCAATAATCGTCCCGTTTGTCATGACGATCTTCCCCCAAGTAATTTTATTTATTTATTTATAAATTTGTTATTTAGGTATCATTAACAATTTTATGATACAAAAGGTACTTTGAAAAATCATTATATATTTTTAAAAATAATAAAACAATAAATAATAATTAATTGTTAACCCATTCGCTGTGGCACAAATTTATCACACTTTAGGGAGGAGCGGCAAACGCTCACAAATAACTGACATCCTTAAATTCAAGTAATGACCGATGAGTGCCACGCGCACAGCGCTAAGAACCATTCCGTCACGCATAGGTGCCAAACGCAGTCAACGTGTTAAACAAAAAGATATAACTGAATTTTTAGATAGATTACGGAAACTAGATTATCGAACACCATCAAATATAAAATGTAAATAAAAAGCAAATCTATGAAAACTTTTTTACATCATTTTTTGCAAACCAACATTTCTTTAATATACCAAAAGTAAATGAATGTTTTGCAGCTAATGAAAAATATTTCTTACTTAGTACAGATGTCATGCAAGATGCATTCAGATATTGTAAATTATTTTTCCATAATGTATATAAATTAAAAATTACTTATTTCAAATAAAAATAACCTTGTTGCTAGTTAAGTATTCTTGAAAATCTTTATTAAAATATTCTAAAATTATTTTGTAGATTTTTAAAAATCGTTGAATTTTATTTATTGATAATATTAATTTTTATTTAATTATTATATTTGAAGTTCAATATAAAGTGAATACATTAGAGAAACAGGAATAACAGATAGAGAATTTCTGTTAAATTCATTAGTCTTAGTTACGAAAAATGTAAAGAAAAAAGAGTATACTTGAAATTCTGAATCTTAAATAATATTGAAAATACATAATATGAGTTTAACTATTCATTATATGAGTTATTTAAAAGTTATTAAGAAGTATATAATTAAAAATGTACAATAATATCACTATGTTCACACAGGTGAGTAAATATTAGAAAATATTTTATACATTAAATAGTATTTTAGTAGAAGTTCATTAAACAAATTAATAATTTATTTTAATATTTTTGTATTAAAATAAACGTGTTATATATTTTAATAATTACCAAAAGTTCGGTGACTACTAATATTAAAAAGATAAAATAATTTAATTTATATAAAATTAAAAATTTAATTAATAGAAAACAAATATTAAATTATAAGTAATGATCACTTTAATTTAAATATTATAATAACAAATAATTTTTATTACACCTGTTTTGGTGGAATAGTGTAATCCACAATACAGTTTGGTGTGCAAACCAATAGATGACTCATAATTTCTGACAAATTATTTTTTATGAAGGATTATTTGACAAATCTTTTATATTATTTTAATATTTTTAATTTAAAGTAAGATTTACTAATTTTTAACTTAAATTTACTGTTTATATATTGTTGGGGTTAGAGCAAAAATAAAATAAATTTCACAGGGTACCAGAAAGCAGAACAAAAATTGGTAAAATCAATATAAGTACAAAATTAATTAAAATTTAATGAAAATTAAAAATCAATATTGAACGGGGGTATCGGGTATGGTTGAATGCCAAATTGTTAGACGAGGTTAGAAAGAATAATAAAAATGTAATAGGGTGATCATAGAAAAAGTTTATAAGGAAAAACAAATTAATTAAAATTAATTAATCTGTAATGGAAAGCCCGAGCCAATGGAAAGCCCGAGCCCATGGGAAACCCGAGCACTAAAGAAAACCCGATGCGCAGTGAGACCCGAGACACCAGATAAGGGAATAACAATTCGAATTATAATTGCAGGGTAAATAAATTAAAATAATGGTCGAACCGTTCAAAATTTACTTAGGGTGCCCGGGGAAACAATTAATTTCATTTTGTTAGATAATTGGCCTCTTAAACACAGTATAAAAGGAGAGCTTAGAAATGAGCAAGCCGCCATTTGGTTGAAAAGGAAAAGGAAAAAGCTAAGCAGAAAATCCAGCAAGGACAAGTCAAAAGAGGGAATTTGTGAATTATAAAGAAGCCAGAATAGTACAAGTAAAGGTAATTGCCCCATGGGTTTTTACCTCATAAAATAAATTTGAATTGAGAGAAAGGTGCAAACAGTGACAGATTGTAATTGTGATGAAAATCAAATAAATTTATTCTGTGTTGAGTTTTCATTGATTTGGTAAAATAAGAACACGAGGAGTCAGAGACAGGACCGACTTACAAACAAAAACTCAACAATATTATTTGCCATATATTTTCATTTTCCCCAGTATTACAAGAAAAATTACCGAACATTTCACAAAATATTGTTTATACATTTTATATATTGTTTTTCAAATTCTCTCCAAATTTGTAAATTAAACCTAAATGAACATTTTGATGTTTATAAAATTTACTATTTTATCTATTTATTTTTTCAAAAATTCATAAATAAATTTTATTATTTTTAGAAATCGAATTCTATTTCAAATTTTATTTTCATTTTCAGAAAAGAGCGATAAAAAACTCATAAAAAATTATATTTAAGAAACATGAGATATTTGATTTCACATTAATGAATGTTGAAGAGAATTATCAATCAAAAAGGTTTGAAAATTTGGGAATATTTCATCAAATATAATTTCTTTATAAATTTTACTTATTTATGATTGTGAACTTGTATTCTGATTCATTTTAAATACCGTTCAAATAATAAAAATATATAAATAAAATAAAATCCATTTTTATTAATTGAAACATTTCAAATGCAATAATTATATTTTTGTTATAATTATATTTCATTGATATTTCATTGTATTTAGTTTATTAATTTAATTAACAATATTATGTCCGTAATAAAATAATTGAAAATTAATCATTAGACCTTTATATATTTTGTTTATATAGGTTTACTTATCAGTATCCTTTATTTCTCACAGTTGTCCGTAGAAGGAATTTACAATAATATTGTTCTACTAATTTCATGGACATTATAGACATTTCTGGTGATGCCAGCTTTAACAACAGAGGCAACCAACACTTCAGAAATTCTAAATATTCTTTTTCATTATTTTAATTTTGAGATTCTGCAAAAATAAATTTGTTTTATTTTCATTCTATTTGTAAATCAACTACAAGGTTTTTTCAAAAATAGGACCGCACAAAACGTAAAAAAAGTATTTTAGACAAAACATTAAAATGAACATATAATATTATTTTCGAAGAAAACCGGCAATTAATTACTGTAATGTACAGTCATATTCTTTTTTAATTCTAAACAAGGTTACGCGACGCCTTGCTATTTCGTTGAGCGTATGTCGCGCTTGAAAATGGAATAAAGGGACTATGGTAAATTATCGCTATACAAATATTGATAAAATACAAAATACAAAAAAATATTGATGAAAGAAAATAATATAACTTAAAGAAATATGAATTTTATTATGATTGAGATTTTTGTTATTTTGAAAAACTGGAAAATAAAATACAGATCGTTTTCTGAATTTTGAGAATTTCGACATTTGAAGATATTTGAAGAAATCATATCTTTGAAACTTCTGGTGATTTGAATTACTCCCCAGCTTCGATTTGAATTTGAATAGAATTTTGAAACTTCTGAATTTTGTTCTCTGAAACCCAGGAAACATAAACGTTCGCTACAATAAAGGAATCGGGAATTGCAAAGTTAAAGAAAGAGACGATTTATTATTTATTTTATTGTCTAATAAAGTTTGGAATTTTATCTAACTGTTCTTTTGTAGCTCTCCTACACAACACGCACCCCGATTGTCCCGCCACATTTTTTTAACTGTGACTCTATCGGGTCTTTCAGGTCTCTTTACAATCAATCATAAAGCATACTAATACACCATACAAGTAATAAAGGCTACACAAATACTATAACACTAATAAAATACAATTAACTAAGGATACATCGCCTAAAATTATAATAATTACTAATTAATTTTTCCCCATTTGATCAACCAGCTTTTTATTGAAAGTAGAGATTTTAGGTCTCAAGAGTTGAGGTAGATCTCGTAGTTTCTAATAGGCGATATTTTCCATCAAAATTTTAGAGATTTCGCTTGCACCTCCGAAAATGTTTTTTGCAAAGAACCACTGCTGAAATGATTCAAAGTAACGAAGATGTACCTGGAGATTCAAAATATATAATTTTGATGTCAAAGATTGATTTATTTTTGGACGACCTATCACGATGGACATGTATAAAATCAAGACCAAGTGTGATAACAGTCTCTCATTTGGCAAAATATAATTTAATTTATTTAAATATCCTCTAAACTTTCTTAATATATAATTTGGAACCCCAAATTTGAACGACTTCAAAAATCAGATGAATTAATTTTTATTAATACTTTCCAGCAATTTTTCAGCAACAGAAAATATGAATGAAAGTAGCCTATCAAATGCATAATTAATGTAAACGCATTTCTGAATTTACAAAATAAAAAACGCACAGAAATGTTTTGGAGATAATATCAAATATACACTTAAAATAAATTACAAATTAATAACTTAATTATAAAAACAATTTAAAGCATTATTGAAATTTTAAAATTTTTATAATTTTCAAAATATTATTTATTCTATTTTATATTAAAAGTCCTTATAAATAAATTATAATTTATTTTTGCTTATCTATCATAAATAATTCAAAATATAAACTTTGATGATTGAAGCTTGATGCGTGACAACTCATAAAGAACAGAAGTTATTCAACTGCTTCCTATTTTAATAAGAATAATAAAAAAAATAAAGTGCGATAATAATATTAATAATAATATAATAATAATAATAATAATAATAATAATAATAATAATAATAATAATAATAATATTATTATTATTATTATTATTATTATTATTATTATTATTATTATTATTATTATTATTATTATTATTATTATTATTATTATTATTATTATTATTATTATTATTATTATTATTATTATTATTATTAGTAGTAGTAGTAGTAGTATTATTATTATTATTATTATTATTATTATTATTATTAGTAGTAGTAGTAGTAGTATTATTATTATTATTATTATTATTATTATTATTATTATTATTATTATTATTATTATTATTATTATTATTATTATTATTATTATTATTATTATTATTATTAATTTTGATACTCACGAATTTTCGGTACTGCCTTTTTTAAGTGAATTTCCTTTTCACTTGAAAAAAGCAGTGTCGAAAATTCGTGAGTATCAACAAACATCGATATATTACTGATTTATAGTCTTCAAACTCTCTTTTTAATAAATTCAATGGAAAAAATAATCAGTGGTGAAATTGGAAGAAATAAAAGTTTTTATAATAATATTATTATTATTACTATTATTATAATTAAGTTATAATGAGATTTCAAAATAAAAACTGATATATGAATGCATCTGTAGGAAAATTAAAAAGATTTAAAAATATTTAAACTGGTATTTAAAAATTCTATACAGAGATAGCTACCAAATAAAAGAAGTATTTTTTAAATATTTATAAATTATTTATGTTTTGTGAAAATAATTTGGAGTATGAAACAAAAAAAAATAAAATGTATCCATTTGATTCGATCACTAAGACATTTTCAAGGAAATAAATTCTAAAAATTCTCAAATTATGTCATAATTTTCAATTCAAAATAATTAATGAGAATTTTATAGAAGAAACCTGAAATATATTTCTCAATCATATGGTATAGATAGTTTTAGAAAAATAAGATAACTTATATTAATATTTCTATATAGATTTAAAAATTTGAAAAACTTTTAATAATTAATTAAAATATAAATTCACCACTTTAGGAGCATAACAGTATGGTTCAAGTGGTCCGTTCACTTATGAAAGTAAGAATATAAATTAAATTAAGATTAAAATTTAAATGTTTTGGGATAAAAAATAATGTCAAAGAATGACATAGTTTAATTAAATTATTTAATGTTATAAATTTTGTTAAAAATTCTGTTTAAAATTGTGAAATAGACAGATTTTAAACAGTTGGTTTTGAATTGGTGAATTGTTTTTGTATTTAATAATAAAGATTGTTTTAATTGTTTTTGTATTGAGAATGCTATTTTGTCTGGATGTTGTACTGTTTCTGCCGAAGATTGTATTGGGTTTTTTAGAGATGTGAGACGGTATGCTTTAAGGGCGGTACGAAGAGAGGAGTTCTGATAAAACATTCTTTTGATGATGCTTTGGAATTTTATATTGTTTTGATACTATATTTACGTGTCTATTGTTTGCAAAACAATGTTTTTTTGTAGTTATAATAGTAGTTTTATTATTTGAAATAATAGTTTTTTTTATTTGAAATAATAATTTTTTGATTTGAAACAATAGTTTTTTTAAGTGAATTAATAGTTTTTTTAGGTGAAAACCCCTGTAATAATAAAGGATTTAAAAGTTATTTTGATTATTTTTGAAAAACTTTGATCATCGATTTATTAGCATTTAAATGAAACTATGAAAATTTTAATAAATAAACAACAGGCTATATATGATGACTTTATGAGCGAATTTAGTAATTTATCAATTGAAATTCATACTGCGTCCAGCCGTATTGTCGTTTCTCAGCTATTGGAATA